>JAMPIV010018850.1:0-35000 GCA_024509875.1 Oreohelix idahoensis | reverse complement strand
CCTGAGTTAACATATGATGAAAATTTATTATAAACAATCCATCAATGTAAAAACTTACGGATAGTTAATATACTATTTGCTCGATTCTGTGGAGATGAAGACTTTTAATTTAGTCGTCGGAACTGAAATTCATATACTGAATTTTCGAAATGGCAACTTTCATGTAATTTTGCAAATCGCAAACAGAGTCGGATATTTCATCATTTTTTTAAAATCCAGCCGGACGCACAGTATAGGCATGAAAAGCCTGACAAATTCGTACGTATGTAACCCTAATTTAGTGTATCTTCTCCATACCTTTCGATAACTCCACCCCATCTAGCTTAGTCATTTCCAACTCTTGCATTGAAATCTCCGTTGAGGATAATTTCATCCAGGCAGCCGTCCACTGTTTTTTGAAGCAGCTCAAAGAATTCTTCTTTGACTTCTGCTCGCTCATCTTCATTTAGCCCATACGCAATGACAAGGTTGACTATGGTTTCTCCTTCTTTTAGATTTAGCACCATAATGCGCTCCAAGACAAAGTTCTATCTTTTGATGCTATCTTTTTTTTTTTTAGCCACAATACAACCCACACCCCCTTTAGCTCTTTCGGTTGCGGGACTCACTGTAGAGCAGTATGTCACCATCGAAATCCATAACTCTTTGTCCCCTTTTCTTCGCCAGGATTTAAATTTTTGCTTTCTTCATCTCCTCCATTAGCTCCTTTTCTTTCCCCTTAACACTCCATGATCCATAAATTGTCGTCAGTAATTCGCGCGAGTTCGTCGCCTTTAAGATTGGACCGGTTTTCTCTCTGTCGTTTCTGTTAATCGGGTTTTAAGGTAAACAGGTGATTGGACTGCTGTGCCTTTGCAAGGAGGAGCGTCAGCCTCTTTACGGCCTCCATGCTTGCCGTCCCCCCTGACTTTTTCAACCGGGCTTGGGACCGGCATAGATGTAGTTATTCCAGTTTATATTTTGATTTTCCGTACTTATTATTTACTTTAGTTTATATTTTTAATATGCTTACTTTAAAAAAGAGCACAGTTTATTTTTTTAAATATGCTTACTTTTTGTGTTTGAAGTTTCAGTTTACATTTTATTCATACTTGTTACTTTAGTTTATATTGTAAATATACTTACTTTTAACGTCAGTTTATATTGGAAATATACTAACTTTAAACTTCAGTTTATTTTTTTAAAATACTTACTTTTAACTTCATTTTTATTTTACATAAACTTACTTTTAACTTCAGTTTATATTTTAAATAAACTTACTTTTAACTTCAGTTTATACTTTGAACTTTATACTTCAGTTTACATTTGAAATATATACTACTGGACAAAAGTTAAGGGCCGCCATTCAGTTTAGACAAGGTTTATATAATTGATTGGCAAACTGTAAAGACAAGTGAAAATGTCATTAAAACTGAGCTCAGAGAAATGTGTATACATTTCTGTGTGCACTAGGTTAATTTTTTTTTAAATGTCAAAAAACTGGGTCACTTTAACCCGCACGTGAAAATTGCCATTGTTGCTGCAAAAACTCGTGGTTTTTGCAACACGCCCCACTAGTTCAAAAGGTGAAAAAGTGAGTTGCATTTGCCATTGTTGCACGTGGGGAAACTTTATAATTAGTTTATATTTTAATTACACTGGGTTGGAAGATTAACATGCGCATTGTTTCGCTGTCCACCCACCAATGTTAGCCTCTCTGAATAATTAGACCTTTTGAGTATACACAGCGTAACTCAGGGAAGATTATTAGAAATCGTCAATAATCTTCTGGGTATTAAACTGGGATAATATGTGCTTGGACAACGGGAATGCAATGATTTGCCTGAATTACAATTAACAAGGTACATTCTTCTTCTTCTTTGATCCTTAGTCGCCGACTGTCAAAGCAGTCAGTGGCCATCACGCCTAGTGGCGTCTTGTAGGGCAACAACAAATTGATTCCACTTTGCTCGGTCGGTGGCCATCCTTCGTACAGTGCCCCAACTCTGGTTCATTCTTTGCATCTCAGCCTCCACAGTCCTCCGCCAAGTTGTTTTTGGTCGGCCTTTCTTTCGTTTTCCTTCAGGGGTCCATAACATAGCTGTTCTTGTGATGGCATCGGGGACTCTTCTGCGGACATGGCCAACCCAGCTCCAGCTTCTGCCAGCAATGATGTGCTGGCTATACTTATTGTCTATCCGTTTTTTCCTGGATGTGTTGATGTGAATGTGCTAGTAGTGCAATGTCATCTGCATATTCCAGATCTTCCAATGTAGTCCATCTTATTCCTCTTGGACTGCCCTCTGTTGTCTGGCGCATCACCCAGTCTATGACTGTTAAAAATAGAGTGGTTGATAAGGGGCATCCCTGTCGTACTCCTGTCTTCACCTCAAAGGTTAGGTCGCTCTGCCCAACGCTACTCGTAAAGTTGGCATAGAGGCTTTTTATGATTAACACCATGCAGCTTGGAATTCCATAAGCCCTCAAAAAGGTACACATGTCTCACAAAATGATACTATACACTTGATGCACATGGGATGCCCTCATCACTCATCACTGCTCTATTCGGAGTCTAGGATTGCTGCTACTTTTGCTTGTCTGTATGAACTAGCATGAAACAATCCCCAGCGCTTGCTGTAGTGGTTTATGAATATACTGTTTTCATCTGTTGAGGTTGCCAGCCTCATATATAACCACTTAGAAAGAAAAACATGTCCAATTCAAATTTGTAAAATATAGGTTCACAACTTACCCCAAATTGGATCTACAATCTCCTGGCACAGTTAGAAAGGACACAGCAACTTATCTTAGATGCTTCGAATACTGGGTCTGGGGTTATTTTAGAATCCCTCTTTTGACTTGATTCTGATTCCTTAAGTCTCCAGTCTTTGTATTTAAAAATGCAGGTTTATTTTTACGTTTTAAAGTTGCCCAAATATTCTTTCCTGGTCCTTTCGTATAAAACCTGAGTCCTATTTTCTTCTGGCTCTCTCTCTCTCTCTCTCTCTCTCTCTCTCTCTCTCTCTCTCTCTCTCTCTCTCTCTCTCTCTCTCTCTCTCAGGAGTTTGCTACTTTGACGTTTAGCAGTTCTGTGAGTCTAAGTCTCAAATAGTTAGATCATAATTCTCAATTTTTGCTCCAAGTTCCATATGGTAATCCCGACGAATTTGCCAATGGAATCCAATGTTTATTTCGTCTCTCAAATTAAACCAATGGTAAGCACTTTAGAACTATGTGGGTCGGGTTGTTAGATCATTAGTATCCCCCGCTTGTTTTAAAATATTTTAAAATTTAAACGCATGACCTATCTCTCAAAATGGCATGTTCACTTCCGTCGTTATTACACAGACGGGCGAACATATCTGTGATCTCATCCCTCAATGATTGCCTGGCTCATAATATCTCATCAAACGTATTTTGGCTGTATTAATTACACAGAAAATGTCTGGGCTAAAGACATAAGCCGATTATCAACCACGTACTCAAATCGTTCACGATACAGATAATTGCCGATACAGCACGGCGCACAAACATTATTCGACGTCACACCTGGCCGTCTATTGTTCTTTCCGCCCATGGTGTCAGAAGGTGCTGTGATAAACTTTGCATTCCAGATGGTCACTCGGTCTGGGCCGGAAATGAGTTATGACAAAGTAACTATTACTCTTCACGTTTACCCTTGCATTCAAGGTGGCTAGACCACTTAAGTGATTACAATTAATCCTCAAGATAGTCAATTCAGCTGGGAAATAACCTTATTGCCGTGTGAATAGAGGTTAACAACTCTAAGAGGCGCGACTATGAGGTGAGGAAAATGAAGAAATGAAGTGATACTGCCGGAGACAACGAAAGTTATAAAAAAAGGGCAACTGATTTCGTCACACAAGCAAGGGACCTGCACAACATGGCCGGGAATAATTACGTTGCGCTCTTTCTGCTGCTCGTCCTGATGACAGCACTAATTCACCTGTGCTCATTTCATTTATTTCCATTTTTCCTCAGAAGTAAATCAATGACACGCAAGGAGTGGCACGAAATCTTAGAAGATTCATCTGTGATGAGCAACGATGCTTCTGTAGCTAAATAGACATTAAAAAAACGATGGTCTTTTTCATATTTTCCTGATTTCCTGAAATGCTTAATACAAATGGGGAAAATTCCAAACAATGTTGTCAAAAAAAAAAAGAAGCATGGAATTGTCTTTAAAAAAACCTGCATCATGAAGAGATGGGAAGAAATGAGGCGCGCAATTTAGTTTCTAGACTGTAATACGCAGATTTTCCGTAACTGTCTCGAAATTGCTTCATGATAAGATTGCAATTTGAAAGTAATTTATTATGTACGTATGTAACGGTTACACTTCATTCTATAGGGAATGTAAATTGCAAACAAAAATAGTGTAAGAAATTACTTTACCAAAGAAATATTGCGATTGCATTTCTGCGCTTCATTTACATATATATTTTAAAAATTTGTAATTCACCTTTGTCACGAAATACGTTCGTTCTTTTTCTGGTCTCCTCTCCTGCATTATTACTCTGCCATTCTTTTACGTGTTAATTATTCCAGTATTCGTTGTTTACGCTGTCCTCTACCAAGGTTATCTTATCATATCTTATCACACCTCTCACCAACCCTTCTCTCCTAGTTATTTTCTCCTTTGTTATCGGCGACGCTTAATGAAGGAATGAACTTTCCACATTGACTTTTCGGTTATCGCCAGCTCCAGACGGGGTAAGAGTCTACACTGAGCGACATTCCTATTGTTAACCCAGACGTTTTGTCTGAGAAGATACACGAAACCATGTTGATAATGTTCTAGTTTGTAAACATGACGTGCCCAAATACGCGGTCGATCTCACTGGAATGTAGAAGGATAATATACGTGGTAAAGATTTAGACACGGACAGTGATGTAATACTTCGAGCAGGTGGAATTTATTGTGAGAATCAACTACGAGAAAGTAACATCTTGGAGAAGATTATAATGTTAGATCTGTGAAGTAATAAATTTGTTGAAATGATAGACGAAACAGAAGAAGCAAAACCTTATATGGTTGTGGAGTTGAAAAATCACATGTACAGGGAAATATCTTATGTTGTCATGTAGTAATGTTCTACGTGAGGGTAGTGCGGGGACTCATACCAAAATCGGACACGTATTCTCAATTGTTTTGGCGTTTGAGATGCTAAGATAGACTGCTCCTGATTGGACTTCTCCTCTAAGTAGCAACCTGGGTGTGTAGGTGACAAACTTCGCTTATATTCTACGGTGTTGTAAGACTACTTCACTGACTTCTAATTTTGCAAAGAAGAAATCATAGACGGAGTAGTTGAGGGTTAGATCTCCGAATCTGCAACACTCTTGTTAGCCAAGTCTGAATGGGACAGATGGTCTTGTAGTATTCATTTACGTAATCAGAAAAAGGGGAAAAAATATATTTTATGAGTCACGTTGATAACACAAAAAAGTGAGGGCTTTTTTCTTGCTTCTTGAAAGACTTTACGCAAGTCCTGTGGCATTTCTATGCTGGCCTTCAAGTTCATACTCCCTGAACAATGTACAATTTTTTATTTTGTTCGGCACAGCGACCTCACAAAAATAAATAAATAAATAAAAGTGAATGTCTGTCACTGACTCAGGCAGGTAATTATTAATCACTTGGTGAAGCATGGATCATAAATGATTTGCCCCTTTTTTCCCGTTGTCTCATCATAAGTGTTCAAGTAAACATAATCAATTGAGAGAACATGAATATTAAAAGTTATGAACTTTACCTGGTGTCGTTACTTTACTTCACTGGTGTTTTGTTTTTTGTTTGTATTAGTTTTTTTTTGCGGTTTAGGTGGGGGGAGGGGGGAAATCTAAGTTCTTTTAACAGTCAAAAGCTATAGCCTCAAATTTTTCTTTTGCCTTAGCTTTTGCAGCTGCCTTTCGATCATAACATGCGGAAGCTTCCAGATTGTGTAAGTCATGCTTGGAGATTTTGCTTTTCTAAATTCTGTTGAACCACTTGTCTTCCTTCTGTTCTCTCCGCTTTAAAATATCTAAATCTTCTGCATTTGTAATCATCTCCTGTTACATGGCTGCCTAATCTCTGCCTTATCTGTATTTGCTTTGTAGAACAATTAACCTTTCTTGCTTGTGTCATATTTGTCACATCAGGACGCACAACAGAATTCGCAATTTTGCTCATCGGCGTCGTCTTTAAACTAGGGCTGCTGAGCTTCTCGCTCTTTAGCAGCCAATATCAAGTTGAAGACTCCTTGGTGCTATCTAGACTTTTCCTGTTGCTTTTCTGCCATTCCGAAACGTGTTGAGTTGAAGTCATGAGATCAAGTTTCTCCAGTTTGGCTTGCATTTAAAGGATCATTACATAAGGTACCAAGCTAGGAGTAAAAAGCGCGTGGCATACTGTGCATTCCTTGCCATCCAAGGGGGCTCTCCAACTATGCAGAGCTAAGCTACTGTACTCTGGTTCTGGGCTCTCCCATGCAATTGTCACGCCCTGCACAAAGCCACTTCTCAGCCCCCATGCCTATCACTGGGTCTACAGTGAGATCCTTCTGCATGCAGTCAACCAAGTCAAAGCCAGAGAAATACGTCTGGAGTTCAAGTGACATCTCCAAGCTTAGTGTGCAATGCTGGTTTCACAACAAGTTTCACCACAGAGGAACTCCCTGGAAGTGTGTGAATGATTTTAAGAGTCAATGAGGGTGTAATTAGCCTCACAGACAGAGGTTCACTTCCATATATGTAGACTGTAGCACTGTGCATAGCTGGTGGTCATATAACGATGACTCCAGATATGCCTCCGTGCATCAATTTTGCTCACAAATATTGACAAATATCTCTTATTTTTGGGTTGGTCAAATGGGATCACGTGACAATTTTGCTCACACGTGTTAATAAATAGTTTTTTTTTCGGATTGGTCTAATGGGATCACGTGGCCTGCTTGCAAGGTGACGTTATGTGGATTCGATTTTGTTTTATAAAAGCAGCAGGACTCGATCTGGTTTGTTTTCCAAAGGATGCCATATTTTTATGCTTTGTTTTCTTGGAGACGAACACATTTTCCAACGTAAATTTCATTTCTACACCTTCTTCAACATATGCTTAATATGCTTAAGACACTAACTCAGCTTTTTCTCATAATGTGACATATCTGGGTTTTTCCAATTGGGTCTTCAATTATGTTGTGTTATTTCTGCTACATGTCCCGGTAACGGCACTAATTTTCCTGTGGTTATTTCCAGTCCATTCCAACTTTATTGGATCTTTGCAGTCAAACATATCATGACTTATGATCAGTGGGCTATGCACCACTAAAAAAATTGAAAATCTGCTTTTTTCAAAGTTTCCGTATTTACTTGAAAAGCTGGTTGGATTTTGTCAATATTCGTTACATGACGTGTCACATAAAGAATTTGTAATATGGAGATTTTGTTTCTGTATGTTTATTAAACATTGAATGTACCAACGCTGTTTATTCTATATTATGTTATAAATGCACAACGGGCTGATCACCCGTTTGCCAGTCACTTCGATTACGGAAACAACAGCAAATGGGTTGATTTGCCGTTGCCCTAAAGACGCCACTAGGCGTGATGGGAAACAATGGCAAAGAAAACCTATCTGCTGTTGCCCTAAGACGCCACTAGGCGTAATGGCCACTGACTGCTTTGACGGTCGGTGGCTAAGGACGGAAGAAGAAGAAGAATGTTATAAATAAACATAATTTTCAGCCTTTTCGCATATAAATGTCATCGTTGAACAATACTGCATGTCACTAAAACCGCTTGAGAAGTAATTTCATTAAATTATCAGTAAGTTAATATTAATTATTAAACATGTATTAATGTTGTTGTTTTTTTTTCTTCATTCTTTAAATGTTTCTTACGCTGTCCATAATATATAAAATTGTACATTTAAAATAAATATTTTGATTGATTTCTTACGCTCTGTGTTACACTTTTTTTGCTTTTCTAAATTTAGTCCAAATCTGTTTGCATCCATTTTCACCTATCAAATTAAAGCTCTTCTTTATTATAACACTAGACTATTTTTTCCAATCCTTTGGAGAAAAGCTTCTGTGCTCCAGAACGTTTAACATATAATTACGCTGATTTCTCAAAATCGCTTAAAATTATTGAGCAGCAACAATCAAAGTGCGCCTATAGTTCTAAGGGAGCTCTGATGAGACAAGGAAAGACTAGGATGTTCAAAGAGGCAACAGATATGATGTTGTGCACGGGTTTGACAACTTCATCCTGTAAAACTAAATGTTACAGAGACAAATGCTAGAGAGCACGGGACTTCTTTGGTGCACGCTTCCTGTTAAAATGGAGTTGTAACTTCACGCTCCACACGGAAAAAAAATTGAACCAATCATGAACAACTCAGTTGGTTCGGTCTTCTGGTCAAAGTTAAAAAAAAACCCAGCCAACATTTGCTTTGTTTGTTAAATCATCAGACAATAAAGCACAAAGAAGATGAACAATATTGTGGATCGATGGAGTCTAGAAAGCTTTTTAAGATAAACAGATTACCGAGATTAATGGGTAAAAAACCCCACAAAAATACTGATAATATCTGAAAGCCACCACTGATAATATTTGGATGCGGGTGTTATGTTTTAGAGTCGTGTACTGGTCATCGCTGAAGCAGGTCTTCTTTAGATTACTTCTGCACCATTAAATCACCCTGTCATGTTGACATTGAGTGGGAGTGTCAAGTAACGCGAATGGTGTGATAGTTCGTTGTAATAGACCACTTGATAATATTTCTCACACACTCTCATGCAAGGCAATGACGACTTGAACTGCAGCGGGCATTTCACACCGTTTAATAGGGACGCACACATCAGGACAGCACGGAACATAGTCATGGGAACATGTTATCATATATATCATTAGGCATTTGAACAGTAGATCATATTTCATGCAGCATTCAAATATGATGGAAGATATAAGGAATCATTCAATGTTCTGGCAGACTATTGCCACATCCCCTAACTGACTGAACGCATCAGTGGGTGTGGGTGTGTAAACATATAAAGAGTTCACTGGCCGAACCTTTTCCTTGGCTAAGTTCTCCAGCGACATATAGCAAATATTTATGTACTAAAGTTAAACCACGATAGGGGTTTTCATATTAATGAGATCTCCATATCACTGTCCGATAATAAGTTTGGTATACTGTTCTCAGGACAGCGATCCATAACGATGACAAGAAAACAAGATGGCTGCCTTCCTGAGTTTCGCTCACTCACCCAGCAGAAGGATAATGATAAGCCAAAGTTAATTCACAATTTGAATATCAATAATTTCCTAGAGTTTCCCTACAGTTCCACATTACTAAGGTTGTTACATGTAGACATCAGCTCTGTTGGGAAACCTGTCATCTTCAATGGTATATCAACGACCAACGATGTTCGAAAATACGACTCCATCTAGGCCTAACCACGTAGAGATCATCAAAAGAAAGGGTCTGGTATTACCTGGAGTCCGAATTAATAACAAAGTGCATGAGGAGAATCTCTGACAAATAGACTCTTGCAGAGACACAAACTTCTCCTGGAAAAACATGCACAAATCACTTTTCAACCTTGAAAAGGGACCAGCCCAAAGAAACACACTCAGCCATAGCAGGCGGCATTATCGAGACTCACTACGCATGCCTCGAAAAACGAATACCTGCCCCAGTGTTCGGCACAAAGAATATAATCCGACCTAAACATAGAAAGATATACAATATAAGACTGAATCTTCTTGTACTAGACAAGTAATACATATAAATTCAGGCCATAAACATATTGAACAAGATCAATCTATTTTCTGGCCCTAACAAATGAGAAATTACATAAATTCGGTATTCATCCGCGAAATCAATATTCAAGGGGAGATCATCCACATAATCAAAAGTATAAATCAAATCATGGATGATATAACTTTGACTGTAACAAAAGTAATCTCTTTTTCATATCAATTAGTCATGTCGTAATCTTTGTACTCTGTGCGTCAAAAATATGTGCGCAACAGATTACCACACCCTCCGGGAAAAAAAAGGTACATTTTTTTTTTGAAATACATCTAGGAGCAACATACATCAGGCTCACAACGCACGAATATCAATGCGCAGATGATAAGCATTCCAAACAAATGTAACGCCTAATGTGAGGCTATGTCGTTCTATGGCACGACAAGTGAGAATATATCTCAAGATCTTAGAGAAAGTATTTTTCTAAGTATAAATATTTCCAGAGAGGTGTCACCAACGCATACTACAATTCTGGCAATGCCACAATTTCTACTCTAGTTTATCCAAAAATTTCATCTTAGGTATTTTAACATCATGATTATCAAAGACGAAAAAACATCAAAAGACCAGCGGTGAATATACATCAATGAACCGCTAAGTAGTGATACAATCAATATATGTGATATATTACATATGTGTACATATTTTAGTATAGAAAAAGTGTAGTAGAGTTAGATCTGTAAAAATATCAGGATCTAACGGTTAGGTGGAATCATGTGGGCATCTAGATAAGATATCTGCCATCACATTTTCTGAACCACGGATAGCTCGCACCGAAAAATGAAAAGGTTGAAGAGCAATCGCGTATCGCGTTGATCTTGCGCTCTTCAGATTTTTACTCTGAATAGCCGTAAGAGCTTTCTGGTCAGTTTCCACAATGAAATGCGCGCCAAGAAGAAATCTTTGAAGTTTCAGGAATGACCAAACCATAGCCAATAACTCACGGTCAAGGACCGAGTAATTCTTCTCTGCGGCATTTAGTTTCCGAGAAATATACATCACAGGATGCAGAGTTCCGGAGTACTCTTGCATTAGTGCTGCTCCAATCCCTGTGGATGAAGCGTCACTACGAAGAATAAATGTCTTATCTTTAGTAGGTAACACTAAAATAGGTGAAGTAGAAAACATAGTTTTAACCTTATCCAAAGAGGATTGACATTCTTGAGTCCAATGGACTATATTAGGAGACCCTTTCTTTAGCAAGGAAGAAAGAGGTGCCATCACAACGAGATCTATCAAAATTCTTATCTCTGTTGAGCCCATTGCTCTTATTTGAACTCCATTTACTATAGTTATGAAAAGTTGTGTTATTACCCTTATGATCAAAATTCCTATTAGTAGGATTTTGTTGTCCACAAAAATAATTATTATGAGATTGGTAACCTCTATCAAAGTTCTTATAGTTAGTGGAACCATAATGTTGAGGACAATTAAATTGCCTCCAGTTCTTTAAAGAAGAACCGTCACGTGATGGACGGGTTTGGCACTGTCCACAATCACGGTTATTTCTCTTAGTAAAGCTGTTGTTATTTTTGCCTGTGGCAATGTGCTTAACAGGTACATCATACTGTCTGAGCTGATTACGATGTGTACTAACAGTTTTGTTTTCTTTTACCAACTTATCAGGAATTTGAAAAGTCGATGCACGGTTTTCATGAGGAATCTTATCATGACACTTATCAAAGTCCTCACCGTGATCCAAACTTGATTTACCTTTGTTGGCCTCACGCCAACTCCCATTAGAAGCAGTATCGTTATTCCGTGGGAAACCATATTTGCCACGAAAAGATTTGTTCACATATTGTTTCATGTTACCATGAGCATTGAGTGCAAGAGGCTGGCTCTTTGCATTTGTAGAATATTGATCATCAGCTTTATGTCTAAATCTATTCACCTTGGTAGTAGATAACATTCTATTCTCCAAAACAATATCTAATAAACCATCAATTCTGTTGCGAAGTTTTGCAATTCCCACCTCTGCAACAGCTTTCTCTCTAGAAACAACTTCATGAACACTTTCGTTGACTTTAACATGAAGTCTGTTGCACTCTAACCTTAAGTCATCTAACCGTGAAGTTAGAGTCTTCTCTTTAACTATTCTATCTCTAAGATCGTTACTCAACTTTTCCTTTTGAGATGTAGTTTCTAAAACCTTAGCTTTCTCTTGAACAAGTTCAAGTCTGAGTGCTTCCATAGCACTATGATGAGTAGACCTAAGTTCATCAATTTTCTTATCTTTTTCTTTGTTCGCTGTCAACTGTGTTAACTCCAGTTGCAGTGACTGAATCTCAGTATCCTTCCTATTCTTAAACATCTTCATCTCCTCCAGAGATTCCATACTCTTCTTTATAGCAGTACTTCGCAGAAGATCCACCTCATTACTTAGTTCCAGAATTGTTCTTTTATAAGACTCCTTGTCTTGTCCGGCCTGAGCTTTTACATTCTCATAGTCTATTTTGACTTGCTCTAGCTCACCAATAAGAGCCTGTTCTTTACAAAGAAGATTGTTCTTCATTAAGCTCAATTCAACTTCTAACTCATTTTTCTCCTTTTCCAGTTGCGATTGTTTAACGGAGAATTCACCAAGTTTCTTATTATCTTCCATTAGTGCCGTCACTTTACACTTCAGCATATGATTTTCACAATTCATTACTGTTAACATATCAGTAAGAGCTTTATTCTCACGTTGAAGCTTCTCGGTAAGAGCATTATTTTTTATCCAGAAGCTCATTTCCAGTCTTCTGTTTTATCTCCTCGGCTTCTCTGTCTAATCTTTTAATTTCAGCTTCTATCTTTGTCCGCTCGACTTTACTTCGCTGTTTTCTCTCTTCAAATTCTCTTTCTAACCGTTTCTCTTCAGCCTCCGCCTCTTTTTCTTGTTTTCTCATTTCCATCTGGAATTTTCTTTCATCTGATTGCATCTGCAATCTTAAATTCTCAGCTTCTGCTTTCTTTTGTTCAGCTTCTGTTTTCAATACTTCTGACCTTAATGCCATGGCGAATTGAGCAGATGAATATTCTTCCAATTCTTTACCAGACTTACCAAGGGTTAACCCTTGCTGGATAAAGTAATCTAAATTAGCCACCCTGTCTTATGAAATCGGTAACCTGAAAAAGTAAATAAATTACCTTATCCCACTTTAATGGGAGACAAGTCTGTACTATAGACTTGTATACTCACTTAAGGGGAGGTTAAACCCTCAAAATGAAAAACACAGAATTATAAGTTAATATCTATATCTTGTCATTTATACAAGCAAAATGACTGAAAAAAATACAAAACATCGAGGTATATACTAAAAACTTGCAATCTATGGCGGAAAAACAGTGAAAAAAGGCAAATTTTAGCTTTTTGGGGGTATTTTGTTGCCCAAGATATCTCAAATGTGAGTACAACTTGAGTTATGAAATTTGGCTGTTTCATTTGTTAATATATGATAATGATTGTATACTAAAATAATTTTGATTGGTTTGATATCTGAGTTTTTTTTGGATTTTAACATACCAATCGAAAAATAGTTGAAATTTTTAAGGGGGGTATCTTAGCTATTTCTTAACAGTTTTGTAGTTTGTTAACATATATCCTTTATTTTAGTTTATTTTAATGAGCACTATGTGACAGCATGTGGCCCAAAATTTACTGCTGTATCACTAATAGTTTTTGAAAAATCATGGGCAACGTGCCCACATTTGTGTGAAAAATGAGGTTTTGAGAAAATTAAGAAAAAAGGGAGGAATTACACTTTTACACAAAATTTACTCTCATCGGTATCCTCCTGCTATGTAGGAATCATCTCTAGTATTTTCCTTTATTGATTCCATGTTCTGTCATACTTTGCAGCTTACTTTTCATTTAATTCTTCATTTCAGCAGACTGTATGCGCTTTTCGTCAGTTTCTGAAAAAATACATCCTTTCTCTGGTAGACATGTACTATGTAGAGGGAAGCGATTGCTCAATGCTCAGCAGACTCAGTACATGTAGGAGAGGCTTTGCTCTCAATATATTCAAGATTAGGATACCCTTATCAGATATTAACTGACAATGGTTCACAGTTCAGAGGGAAACTGATGGAGGAAGTTTTTAGGATTTTTCAAAATATTCTCGTCCGCACATTTTATCATCCACAATCGATTGGACAAGTGGAAAGATATAACGGGACTCTACTTACAATTTTACGTATGCTCGCACAGGAGGAACCAGAATCTTGTGATTCGTTCTTACCTGCAGCTTTATTTGCGTATAAGGAAGTACCCTACCACTCTACTGGAATATCTCCAGCCACGTTATTATTTCGATGACCCATCAAAGGACCCCATGGTTAATAAAAATCAGCCAGTCAAAATTATTTTTACACATGAAACTATGTTTGAAAGACTTGAATTCTGTTTGCTTCAGGGAAATGAATATGGTACCGAAAATTAAAATCCATGCATTAGAAGCAATATAGCATCACAAATATACCAATTTGTATATTTTACATATATAATTAGGTAAAAATATACTTACCTGACATACTTTAAATATTTATATAAAATCATCCACAAAGGTTTTAGTGAAAATAAACATACAGAAATGTGGTTATTTGAATGTACTTTCCAGTGCAATATGTATCTAAAATTTGATATTTTCAATGAAATTCTTCATTTTTGGGGGTTAAACCTCCCCTTAATTTTATTTCACTCTCTTAGTCTTAGTCAAAGACCTTATATGGTTATCTTGTTTATAATGAAACAAATGACCACTTGAGTACCTGTGGAAAATAATATCTTCCTATCCCAATCAATGTGGGAGACAAGCCTTAAACAGGTCTTGTATACTTCCTTGTACAGTAATAATAATAATAAAGTACTGGCCTGTACTATCAAATAAGTGTATTCAAATATACCTCCTATTATCTGTCAACCAAAGACATTAACAAAGGACAAGCATAAAAGACAATATGAAAACAATTGCAGAAATCAAATTAAATTAAATATAAGGAACTAAAGTAAGTAAATAATCACAGAATCTGTGATGACAACTGCAATGAATTAAACAAAACAAATGACGTCACAGAGTATAAACATAAGGGTGTAACGAACTGAATTAAAGGAAAGATGAGACCAACACATTCAAACAAATCAAAACAAAAATAAGGAACACAAAATTATTAACAAAAACAACGAAGAAAAACGCGTCTTAACAACTAACAGAAATAGCAACAGGTTGTCGCTAGCAAATTTTCAATTAAGAAAATTGCTCCCTATGGAACACTAGTACAAGACCAATATTACTCGGTATTTCTTGTGCTAGTCACCTCACCAACCACCCACGGACATATAAACAACTATACATATAAACAAATAACATGTAAACATCAATAGCATAAATGCATACATTAATCCATTAGATGTGTTGTGGAGAAGGCTTAGCTTTTAATCAAAAAAATTTTCCACTTTTAATAAGTTTATTTATTACAAAGTTCAACAATGAGTATATAGAAGATCCACCGATGAAATATATTAACTTCTCAATATTACTGCATCAACAGCACAGTTTATGGCCTTCCCGTTAATATGGTGAACTTTTCACTTGTGTAGCAATGTCTACTTGACATAAATAAAGTCTGTACCACAACACGTCACAAAGCGCTGATCTGTGAAAGAATGACTACACAACGCTGGCCTAATTACTGCCTGTACTGCAAAATGTCATCAAGCGCTGACCTAGATTCTGTATTCACTTGATAAGACAGGTCATGCTGACTTAAACTGTGTAGTTGTACTGTCAACCTGTAAATCCGTGTTTGCGTGTCGTATCTGGCGTCAGGAATGGTCTGGTACAATAAACCCAGGGATCTGGCCTACCACTGATAATATTTAGATGCGGGTGTTATGTTTTAGAGTCGTGTACTGGTCATCGCTGAAGCAGGTCTTCTTTAGATTACTTCTGCACCATTAAATCAACCTGTCATGTTGACATTGAGTGGGAGTGTCAAGTAACGCGAATGGTGTGATAGTTCGTTGTAATAGACCACTTGATAATATTTCTCACACACTCTCATGCAAGGCAATGACGACTTGAACTGCAGCGGGCATTTCACACCGTTTAATAGGGACGCACACATCAGGACAGCACGGAACATAGTCATGGGAACATGTTATCATATATATCATTAGGCATTTGAACAGTAGATCATATTTCATGCAGCATTCAAATATGATGGAAGATATAAGGAATCATTCAATGTTCTGGCAGACTATTGCCACATCCCCTAACTGACTGAACGCATCAGTGGGTGTGGGTGTGTAAACATATAAAGAGTTCACTGGCCGAACCTTTTCCTTGGCTAAGTTCTCCAGCGACATATAGCAAATATTTATGTACTAAAGTTAAACCACGATAGGGGTTTTCATATTAATGAGATCTCCATATCACTGTCCGATAATAAGTTTGGTATACTGTTCTCAGGACAGCGATCCATAACGATGACAAGAAAACAAGATGGCTGCCTTCCTGAGTTTCGCTCACTCACCCAGCAGAAGGATAATGATAAGCCAAAGTTAATTCACAATTTGAATATCAATAATTTCCTAGAGTTTCCCTACAGTTCCACATTACTAAGATTGTTACATGTAGACATCAGCTCTGTTGGGAAACCTGTCATCTTCAATGGTATATCAACGACCAACGATGTTCGAAAATACGACTCCATCTAGGCCTAACCACGTAGAGATCATCAAAAGAAAGGGTCTGGTATTACCTGGAGTCCGAATTAATAACAAAGTGCATGAGGAGAATCTCTGACAAATAGACTCTTGCAGAGACACAAACTTCTCCTGGAAAAACATGCACAAATCACTTTTCAACCTTGAAAAGGGACCAGCCCAAAGAAACACACTCAGCCATAGCAGGCGGCATTATCGAGACTCACTACGCATGCCTCGAAAAACGAATACCTGCCCCAGTGTTCGGCACAAAGAATATAGTCCGACCTAAACATACAAAGATATACAATATAAGACTGAATCTTCTTGTACTAGACAAGTAATACATATAAATTCAGGCCATAAACATATTGAACAAGATCAATCTATTTTCTGGCCCTAACAAATGAGAAATTACATAAATTCGGTATTCATCCGCGAAATCAATATTCAAGGGGAGATCATCCACATAATCAAAAGTATAAATCAAATCATGGATGATATAACTTTGACTGTAACAAAAGTAATCTCTTTTTCATATCAATTAGTCATGTCGTAATCTTTGTAATCTGTGCGTCAAAAATATGTGCGCAACAAATACTGTTGAAGTTGTGTTGATTCTTGCATTCATCAGTTCAAGAAAACAATGAAATAAGTGAAGACATTGAAACCTTATTCATGTCACAGCGACATTTATTAGTGCAATAGATTTGTTTTTTTGTTTTTTTTTTTACTTAATGATGAAAAATATCCCGTTCAACCTCCTATAGGTTATAATTTGGATATATATTGTTTTCAATTCCAAATAATATGAACAACTGCCGATATGGGAAAGTGGCATCACACTTGTCAAAACATTGTAAATAGGGCAAATCACAATTACCAATGTTGTTGGTATGTTAAAAACAAACAAAGAAAACCTAAACAAACAAAAACGAGATAAAACCGAAGAAAACCAAATAAACCCCAAACAAGAATAATATTAAAAGGGGGTGGAGGGGGGTTTAAAGGGCCTGGTGTTCCAGTTATATAACTGACTTTAACAGATGTTTAATTAAAAGAACATAATCAGACCTTCACTTTCCCATTTACTTTATATAAAGATTTGTTCTTGTTAAATACTGTTTCACTATATTATGCAGTTGCCTAGGTCTGTCTATTCTTAACACTTCTTCCGAACCCGGTATCTCTAGAATTAGAGGCGCATGCCAAAACTCTTAGCTACTCCAACCCCCATCTTAATTGTAGATGTGCTTAAACTGGCAAAAAAATGGCAGATTTTAATTTATTGATTACCAATATGATTGCCTTGATATCCTTCAAGGCAGCCATTGTTCTGGAATCCTCAGGGTTGTTGTTTAACTAGGGCTGCTGAGCTTCTCGCTCTATTGCAGCCAATGCCAAGATGACGACTCCTTGGTATTATCTACACTGTAGATCTAGGCTTTTCCTGTGGCTTATTGCCATTCCGAAACGTGTTGCGTCGAAGTCATGAGCTCCAGTTTCCCTGGCTTGGCTTGCATTTAAAGGATCGTCACATCTGATCCCAAGCTAGCAGTAAGAAGTGTGTGGCATACTGTGCATTCCCCGCCATCCAAGGGGGCTCTCCAACTATGCAGAACTAAAATACTGTGCTTTGGTTCTGGGCTCTCACAAGCAGTTGGTACCTCCTGCACAGAGCCACTTCTCAGCTCCCCCTGCCTATCACTGGGTCCATAGTGAGATCCTCTTGCATGCAGTCAACCAGGTCAATGCCAAAGAATCGCGTCTGGAGTTCAAGTGACTTCTCCAAGCTTAGTGTGCAATGCTGGGTTCTCAACAAGTTTCACCACAGAGGGAATCCCTGGAAGTGTGTGGATAATTACAAGAGTCAATAAGGGTGTAATTAGCCTCACAGACAGAGGTTCATTTCCACATATGTATACTGTAGCATTGTGAATAGCTGGTGGTCATATAAGGATGACTCCAGATATGCCTCCTTGCATGAATCCTGAGGGTAAGAGAGAAAAGGAAGAAACAAAACACACATAGAAGGGGTTAGACATAGATATGAAGAAGACACGGAAAGAATTTGACAGGGTAGCACTGGACAGGACGGCTTGGCGAAGTGTTTATTAAAGGTCCGTGCTACACACAGATCTGAAAGATATTGAATGAATGAATGAATGAATGTGAACCAGCTTTCATTTTACACTGGTATCTCAGTATTTCAAAATAATCACATTGACCACGTTTTTTTCTGTGGCTCGCCATTTCAGTGGCGTAACAACAATGCTAGCCGTCTGTTACGGTAGTTTAATTGGCAGTGTCTGCTAGAGGTTAGCGGCATGCGATTTTAGGGGTTACAATGTTTAATGTAATGTAAAATATTCTTAGCCTATTGAACGCTGTGACGTTTCAGCGTTGGTAGTCACGCACCGTGACCAAGAGACGGGACCCTTTCTTGAATGACCGTCGAACTGAGAAGACGTGTCCTTGTAGTCTTATAGTGTCGGGCATGGAGTGCCACACAGTTATATTGTATTTTATTATGGACATGGGTCAGTCCACTGTTATGATGAAGAAAGATGAATGTTACAGGTTAGTAATTGACTAAACCTAGTCGAGATGAATTAACAGTCCGTTTTTAGTTATATTAGTGCCAGACGCATAATCTCATTGTCGGTCGTTGGGATCACCAACCACGCGTGCATATAGTTATGTCGTTCTGCCTACAGTAATTCAGATTTACGGGACAAAGGACTGATATGCAAAGATAGCTGATTTAATATAGGATTCTAATTTATATATGTGATATATTCATGATCAACGTATGATGTCTGAAATGTGTAATAAATTGTTTGGACTCAAAAGAGACTTATCACATTCATTGAGGTTGACTAGTTCTGACAGTTGTGATAGTCACAAGATTATGAACCCATCTTCGCGTAATACACCATCAAGCACGATGCAGAAATAAAATGAATGAATTGATGTACTGGCCAATGGAAGTGGAAGCTTCCTTCATTCAATGAAAATCTTCAACGGTCACACATTTAAACAGAGGAGGCTTTTGCAACAGTGGTGACAATATACATATAAGAAGAGGAAGAATTTCCCCCCCCCCCCCCCCTCGCAACACCGTCCCATCCAAGGAACCTATGATGCTGTCTTTACTGACCTCCAAAAGTATAATTTTTCAGCCTTTGGGCCTTAAACCGTCCTCTCTCTTCACATCCCCCTCTTCCCCCACCCCCCAACCACCGCCTTGCAGTTACGCCACTGCTCTTTTTTTTTTACATTAGTTTTAGGTGTTAGAATTTAAGAGAATAACTGCTACGCGTATTCCAAATGGCGTACCTGTAACGTCGCGATGCCAGTATAATAGTTTTTTTTTTTTTTTTTTTAAATCAAAAGATGTTTACTGCCATAGAAAGGATAACCGCAGAACGACAAGCAAGAGTTATATTTCCCTATTTTATTAGGTGCCCCTTTTTAGTTCCCCGGAGGTCTCGGGAGAGACAAAGAAAGAATAAGCATACTGCACCAGCAGGCATGTCGTATAAGACGATTTACATGAGGTTTTGTATGGTGCTGCCAACCTCATGATGTGAAAAGAAAACAAATTGCTAGAGAAAATAGCGCCGCAAGAACATGTGTCTGTTTGGTGCAGGCTGCTGTAGTGGTTTCATGTTCCCTAAAGAACGCAAAGGGCAGTGATGATGATGACGATGATGATGGTGGTGATGATGAGGATGATGGTGATGGGGGTGATGATGATGATGATGGTGGTGATGATGATGATGATGATGACGATGATGAGGATGACGATGATGATGACGATGATGGTGATGACGATGATGATGACGATGATGATGGTGGTGGTGGTGATGATGATGATGATGATGACGATGATGATGACGATGATGGTGATGACGATGATGATGACGATGATGATGGTGGTGGTGGTGATGATGATGATGATGATGACGATGATGATGACGATGATGGTGATGACGATGATGATGACGATGATTATGATGATAATGATGGTCGTGATGACGATGATAGTGATGATAATGATGACGATGATGTTGACGATGAGGATGACGACGATGATAATTATGATGACGATGATGATTATGATGACGATGATGATGACGACGATGATGATGATTATGATGATGATGATTTTGATGAGATGCCGATGATGATTTCAATTACGTAAATTCCGACCTTGCCTTAAAACATGAAGGCTGTGCCAGTGTTGCAACGTTTTACTCTGTTGTACCGGTTTTCTCTTTGCAGATTCTTATTAAATGTTATAGAATGTTTTTAGGTTATTAATTTGTGTGCTTCTGGTTGATCTTAATAAAACAGTCTTTCAGTGAGCTATAGTGCTGATACATCATGTTCGCGAATGATGGCTAACATCTGACCAATTCAACTGTATTGAAGCGACAACGATTCTTTCTTGAGAGTCCACAGGAAAATACATATTTATCATAACATACAAATTCATTGGTTTCATGACATCAATAGTTACATTATATTTTGCGCTGTCCAATACTGTTTCCTCAATAATAATATTCTGTCGTCAAAATGTCTGACTGTTTACACGCGATGCCAGTGAGTTGCTCATGCGGTAATGAACAGCCATAGGTTTGGCGAAGATAATGATTCTGACCGAAGTCATAAATTTAATATTTATCCTGAGTCCGAATTTACGGAACTTAATCATAAATAAGAATACCTCATCCTTGTATTCACCTACTAGATAGCTGACCCTGTAGCATATATTCAAAAGGGACTTCAGCGCAATTCACTTTATACTGCGAGGAATAAAACACACGTCCGACTTGGATCAAGTTCGGAGTCTGAAGGGTACAACTAAAACGAGGTTATGCGTTAGCATAACAACGCAACACGTCATTATAATCCTAGACAACTGTACCATTTTCGCGTTCACTAAAATCCCGTGAAGTGCGAAACATTATATATTTATAACATCTCAAGCCCCTAATGCGTAACTTTAAAAGTGCTCACAATAATAGTGGCCAACCTCATAAAACATGTCGTAACAGCCAGTCATAAGTAAACTGTTGGCTTTTCTTTCATATTGTTTTAATCTTGAAACCTGTGACGGCAAGAAAAAGAAAAGAAGAAAGACTGAAATGGATAAAAGAAAGAAGGAAAACATTTTTTTGTTTTTAAAGGAGGAATGAATGAACGACATACACAATAAGAGACAAACATTAATCAAAGAAAAAATGAAAGGTAGACAGAGAGAAAGTCAGAAAGAAAGGGAACAGAAAAACAAAGAAAATGTAAATCAAAACACCCTGAGGGGAAGAACAAAGCAGAAAGGTGAGTTAATTAATCAACAAAATTACAGCAATAAAATCATTATTAAATAATAATAAATTCTGTAAGCACCAAACACGGCGCATAAGGCAGAAACCAGTGCTCTCCAGGTTGTTCGTTGTGACGCCACTCCTCTTAGCTCTTGCACATTATTTAGGCCCAACGTTCTTCCTTCTCTTATTATTGTTCTTCTGAGTGTTTCTTTTGGTCTTCCTTTTTCCCTCTTACCCTCAGGAACCCAAGTGAGCGCCTGTAGTGGTATTTTGTTGTTTTGCATTCGTAGGACATGACCGATATATGACCATCGTCTTTTCCTTATATAGTCGGAGACATATTTCTGCCTAGAGTCTTCTCTTATTTGTCGATTAGTCTTGAATTCTTTCCAACTGATGTTCATGAGTTTTCTAAGACATTTGTTCTCGAATGTAATCAGCTTGTTCTCCAATGATTTTGTTATTTTCCAACTCTCACGGCCGTATGTTAACACTGAGATTACCTTTTATTTTTTCAAGATATTGACGTCATGAACAACCTACTACCTTCATTTTTTTTTTTTCTATAACCAGCGGCACTCGAACTTTCCGGCTCTTTCGGCCCAATGACATGTCATTGCGAGGCTGGGGGGTCAGTGGACTTTCCTTCCAACCCCGGTCAAGAGCTTCGCTCCTTCCCATCCACACGGGATTTATGTGCAGGAGCCGTTCAGATTATTCAGTCAAATTTCCGGTCGTAAACATTTCTTCAAACGCCGACGGCCGGGTTTGAACCATGAACACCTGGTCGCCAGTACAACGTTGTAGCCATTACACCAGCGCGGCTCCCACTACCTTCATTTACATTTGTTGACCTTCTGCAGCAAGGAACGTACCACACCAGTTAGTTCTTCAATGGATCGGAATATTCAAATGCTCTTGCAGCAATGACTTTGGGTAGAGCTAGTATTAGGGTTCCCATTCGTCCCGTTTTTCCCGGGACAGTCCCGTTTTTTTTATAAAATGTCCCGGTGTCCCGAATTTATTCCAAATGTCCCGCTTTTTAAGGGTCCTTCCTGAAAAAAAAAATCTGTGGGTAACGGATTTTATTCCGTGTTTTAGTAGTGTTACTTTATCAATTTCCGGTTACAGTGGACCCTCGGTTTGAATCTCGAACAAAAATTCGAAAGTCGACCAAAACAGTGTTCAGTGAGCATCTACCAAATGATTTAGTGCGTATTAGCATTATTATACAGTATTTTTATCGTTTTTCATCCGCATAATGCCGAAACGTAAGTGCAGTATAAATGATAACATTACAAGAGAAATTCCATTCATTAAGGGTGTAGATGAAAATGTGGAATGTACTTTATTCAGCTCTAAATTTTGCATCTCACATGGTGGTCGGTCAGACGTAGTCAACCACGTGAAAACGAAAAAACATAAAGGTGCTGTTGAAAGTAAGGCTTCCAACAGCAGTATAAGTCATTTCTTAAATGCGAAAACCCAGAGTGAAAAGGAAATGGAAAAACAGTTATCATTGGCAGCACAGGAAGCAACCTTCGCTTATCACACGGCGGTGCATAACCACAGCTTTAAGTCCATGGACTGCACAACAGCCATCGTGAAAAAAACTTTTCAACGATAAATTCAGATGTTCGCAAACAAAGTGCAAGGCAATAATCACCAATGTTATTGCGCCATTTGCGACAAAGCAGATTGATGAAGAGCTAAAAGTAAGGTGACCAGACGTCCCGGCTTTTCCGGGACAGTCCCGGTTTTCAACCATTTTTGATAATTTGTCCCGACTTTTTTTCGATGGAATCCGGGACGCCAATTTGTCCCGGTTTTGGACGAATTTGCCAATTTGGTATAAATCTCACAGATCAAAAAAAAAAAAAATTATTATTCCGTGGCTGACTTGAGGGAATTTTTAATTATTAGTGAACTGGCGCCGAAACAGCACATGAGGTTGTCAGGACCGCGAATTGGTTTTGTAGTTCCAATGTGATATTCGCAGTTATTTGAAATTTTAGGTAGTGGTAAAGTACCAAGATTTTGCGTACGGTATACCTTTATTTAATTTAAATGGTGAACTATTTGTGCATATTTTGTTATTGTTGTAAGAAAATGGTACCAAAGCGTAAATGCAGTTTCAATGAAGATTTACAAAAGGAATATCCGTTTATTAAAAAGAGTACATCAAACTTCAATGTACGATGCAATACCTTGTATATGTGCCTCCGGGTTTTCGATAAGCCATAGTGGACGTGGGGATATTAAGAACCACATAAGCAGTGAGAAACATAAGAGAGCCGTCGTTACAGTTGCATCAAGCTCGTCGTTAACCACTTTCTTCAGAGCTGATAAAATTGGTGACCAAGAAGAGCAATTAGCTGCTATAGAAGGCGCCTTTGCATATCATACAGTGCTACACAATCATACTTTCAGATCTATGGATTGCACATCAAAATTACTTCAGGTTACTTTAGAGCCAATATTTGCATGTGCACGTACGAAAACATAAGCCATTATTCGAAATGTCTTGGCACCCCATATTCTAAATGAGTTAAGGTGTGACCTAGAAAAGTCTACATTTATTTCTGTACTGACAGATGCATCCACCACAAAGAATTCAAGATTGTTCCTTTGCTTGTCAGATACTTTGATCACAGTAATGGAGTGAAAATTAAAATATTAGAGTTAAAGTCATTGCCAGGTGAAACATCTGATATTGTAAGTAGTTTTCTTAATGACTGCATAACTGAAAATGGTTTAGACAGGAAAGTAGTTGGATTATGCGCAGACAACACAAATTCCAATTTTGGAGGTGCTGAAAGGAAAAGACAGAACAGTGTTTTCAAAAAACTGCAAGAAAACCTTGGACATGGTCTTATAGGAGTTGGGTGGGCAGGACATATTTTCCACACCACTGTTCGAACAGCTGCAGATGTACTGCCTGTTGATGTCGAGCTGATTATTGCTAAAATTTATCTACTCTTCAAATCATACACAGTACAAGTGTAAAGGAGTTTTGCCAGTTTGTGGAAACAGACTTCCAGATGATCTTAGGTTATGCTCAGACTAGGTGGCTTGCTCTGCTGCCTGCTGTTGAAAGGGTTCTTCAGATGTTCCTGCCTCTAAAATCATATTTTCAATCTCAAGACAGATGCCCAGTTTTTATACAGACATTCTTTGAAAATCTTCTATCTGAGGCATGGCTTGTTTTTGTTCACAGTCAGGCCTCTCCATTCCACGAAGCAGTGCAAAAAATAGAGGGACAGACGGTCACTGTGTTTGAAATCATTGACAGCATCAACAAGTTGAAAACTATTTTGAAGTCCAAACTGGAAGACTGTTTCTTGCCATCAAGAGTTAAACTAATCCTTGAAAAGCTGGAAATGGAAGGACTTCCAAAGGAGGATGTGAAAAAGTTTCATGCTAGCGTTTCTTTGTTCTATGAAACAGCTTTCAATTATTTGAATAAATGGGCTGCAAAAAAATTTCAAGACCTAGAATCCTACAGCTGGGTAACGCTGAATAGAATACCAATTTGGGCAGATATTGAGATATCATCATCACTAGTGATTCAAACATTACCTTCAGCCCACTTTACAGAAACTGAAATTTATGACGAATATGTCTATATGAAACAGTTTGTTACTTCTCAGAAAATTAGTGAATGGAGTGCCAAAAAAAAAAACACTGCCACCACAACGTTGGATTGAAATGGTTTCCCACTTCAAAAAACAATAATGTGACATTTTCAAATATTTTGAAGTTGGCTGAGTTTTTTTTTTCTGTCTACCTGGAACAAATGCTGCCACAGAAAGAGTGTTTTCTTTGATGAAACAGCTTATGGGCAAGTGATAAAACACAGCTAGGTGTTGAAACTTTGAAAGCTATGTTGACAACCAAAGTGAACTGTGAGGAAACATGTGTCGAGTTTTTTAAGATGCTGCTTGCAAAGAAGGACCTATTGATACAAATCCACTCATCTGAAAAGTACAGTAACTCAGCTTCACCTTTAAGTAAGGATTCTTCTTCTTTGATCCTTAGCCTCCGACCGTCAAAGCAGTCAGTGGCCATCACGCCTAGTGGCGTCTTGTAGGGCAACAACAAAATGATTCCACTTTGCTCGGTCGGCGGCCATCCTTCGTACAGTGCCCCAACTCTGGTTCATTCTTTGAATCTCAGCCTCCACAGTCCTCCGCCAGGTTGTTTTTGGTCGGCCTCTCTTTCGTTTTCCTTCAGGGGTCCAAAGCATAGCTGTTCTTGTGATGGCATCGGGGTCTTTTCTGAGGACATGGCCAACCCAGCTCCAGCGTCTGCCAGTAAGGATTATTGATGTTTTTCTCTCTTATTAGTTTAAGTAGTTAAACTTATACAGTAAAATGTATGTTATTCAATGTTATTCAAATGTATATATAAAATGTACATTATTTTAAATTGACATCAACTTGATTTTTCCGGGACATGTCCCGACTTTTGACCTTTTCTTTACCCTTTTGTCCCGTTTTTTTTGCATTGAAATAGGTCAAATCTACTATTTTGTCCCGGATTAGGGTTTTGAAAATATGGTCACCTTACTAAAAGAAGCTCGTTTCATATCAGTATTAATCGACTCATCAAACCACTTGGACAAGAAGTTAGTGCCTCTGGTCGTGAGATATTATCATGCAGCAAAAGGTGTGAGGGTAAAGGTATTGGAGTTAGTTCATTTAGGCGGTGAAACTTCAGAACTGTTATTTTCTTATGTGTTGGAAGTGTTACAGAAGTCAGATCTCCTTAAAAAGGTTATTGCTATATCAGCAGATAATACAAATACAAACTTTGGTGGAAAGAAAAGAAAGGGACAGAATAATCTGTACTTCAAAATGCAAGAAAACACTGTGAACAATTTAATTGGTATTGGTTGTCCTGCACATGTGATACATAATGCTGTGCAGACTGCTGCGGATTGCTTACCTATTGATCTTCAGTTAATAATTAACAAGATTTACCAGCATTTCCACATTTATTGTGTACGAGTTGAGGAACTCAAATCATTTTGCGAATTCACCAATACAGAATATAAAACTGTTTTGGGTAACAGCAAGACAAGATGGCTCTCTCTCTTGCCTGCAGTCCAGAGAGTTATTGACATTTTCCCTGCATTGAAGTCATATTTCCTTTCCATTCACAAATGTCCTACCAGTCTCAAAAATTTCTTTGAAAATCCACTTTCTATTACACTCCTGCATTTCATTGCCAGCCAGTTAAAAACCTTTTCTGATACCATCAAATGTGTTGAAAAGCAAGAGACAACAGTAATTGAAGTGAAGGATGAAGTAAACAAACTGGTGGAAAAATTAAACTACAGGAAGGCAGAAAAGTTTCTTACCACTACTGTGAGAAATCAGTTGCAAGAATTAGAAAAAGAAGGACACATAACAGTTGAAAAGTTTCAAAGCTATGCAGTAGATTTCTATGACACCTGCATTGAATATATTCAGGAGTGGTGTACACCATTTCTTACGCCTCTTCAGTCTATGGATTGGATCAATTTGAAGGGAAAGGAGTCTGTGACTTGGAAGAACATCCAAGAAAGCTAAATATTCATGAAGACAGTGTCACCAAATTTTACTGTGAATGAAGAGGACTTATTTGATGAGTTTGCATGTGTGAAAAAATATTGTGAAAGCAAATTTGATGTGTGGAGTGAACTGAAGGATCAAAGTGTCAGTGAAAAAATGGTGTGAGATGTTCGCTCATTTTACAAAGCAGGATATAAATGCTGAGAACCTGAAATGCCTAGTTAGTTTTTGTTTGGCACTGCCAGGATCCAATGCAGCTGTTGAACGTGTTTTTTCATTAATAAATGCGCTTTGGACAGACGAAAAAAACAGACTTAAAATTGAGACAGTGAAAGCTTTAACCATTATAAAGACCCATTTTAAGGATTTCTCTTGTGCCGAGTTCTATGTCCAAATATCAGAAGAAAAAAAACTTCTTGAACAGGCCCATAAATCTGATAAATATTCTGATGAATCTGAAATATAAACTTGACTATTGTGTAATTTTTTTTTTAAAGGTGCGATTTTTCTTATTAAGTATGTTTGTAATTTAGAATTCTTTTTTAAAGTGGAAGTTGTGTTAGTTAATGTGTGTATTTTTATACCAGTATCTTATTTTTAGTGCAACATATAATATATAATAGAATTATTTGTGCTTTATCTTAATTTTTAACATGTCCCGTTTTTTTTACAAAATGTCCCGTGTTTTTTAGGTAAAAATTTGGAAATGTCCCGGTTTTTAAACAAAACATTATGGGAACCCTAAGCTAGTTGTGTTTTATTTATGATGAGTCTGCCAGTCCCATTCACAACCACATGTCAGTTACCTCATATCAACATGCCTTATGGAATAGTGGTCCTATTTTTTTCTTCGTCTCTTCAGAGATCTCAAAGAATTACACGAGGACGCTAGAACAGAATGGACATTTACGACACGTGACAGCCGAAGGCAGGACAGCTAATGTCGCTAACTGCAGGAAAGCAATGTTACTTTAATGCATGACAGTTGAACAATTTTAAAAAAAAGCCTACCCTTTTTTATGATTCTAGTACATTGATAACACATGATTTTAATAAGCAATCGATGATTGTAATAAGCAATCAGGTACAGCTATTTCAATGGTTTTTTTCCCTAGCAAAGAAAGAGTCGTAAATAAATGCAAAGATTTAAAATCTCAGTAAGTCGAGAACTAAGCATAAAAATTATGAAAATTTAGAACCTATGGAAAAATTCTCATTACAAAATTGTAAATTCTACATTATTTCCGTAATAACGAGCAAATAACCCGCCAAACCATGAAGAGAAATAATTATGTGGCTGTCTTTCTGCTGTATTTTCTGACGACGGCATTAATTCTCTTGAGTCACATCATTACTTTCCATTGCATCTCAACTTCATTGGATCTTTGTAGTCAAGCTTATCATGACTTATGGTCAATAGCCAATGAAAAGAGTTGAAAGACATGCGTACTCTTTTAATGGTGTTCAGTTTATAGCTTTCATGGTGCAATGTGGGTATTTTCCGGAAAGGCTGAAGGGATTTTTTTTTTATTGCTCGGTACAGGATGCTTCACTCACACAGCAAGTATATATGGGAATATAGAACACAACACACCAAGTATATGATAAACCTGATACAATAAACAGAACATTCTTTGCTACCGTACCGGCAATCAGAAGATGTTGGCAAACCTATTAAAATAAAGAAGAAAATAACCATGGACAGAGTTGACATCTGTTGCAAAATCTTCGTTTCTTTCTTTTTTTTAATTTCACGTCTTTACAAATTTCATCGTTAATATTCAGGAATGTAGTGGAATATTTACTGCCTATTAAAAGAATTGTTTACGGAAATTAGCATTAACAGACACACTACAGTTCTTGAAGACATATTTTATAGCATTAACAGACACATTACAGTTCTTAAAGACATATTTTTATGAAAATTAACATTAACAGACACACTATAGTTCTTAAAGACATATTTTATGAAACTTAGCATTAAAATACACACTACAGTTCTTAAAGACGTATTTTACGAAAATTAACATTAACAGACACACTACAGTTCTTAAAGACGTATTTTACAAAAATTAACATTAACAGACACACTACAGTTCTTAAAGACGTATTTTACGAAAATTAACATTAACAGACACACTACAGTTCTCATAACAGGAGTATTCTCACTTTAACATGCATTGATCGACACATAATGAAGCTTGCACAAAAAGAAATGCATAGAAATGTAACGTGTTACAGAGGCAGCATGGGCAGTTGTGACAACATCATCATCGATATATCATCATTTCTGCAAGTTGAGTGTGTTCAACTCCTCCTCTATTGTCTTCATTTTGGTTTCTTTGTAGGCTGAAAGAATAAAATAATGGACAGTACGTCCTTAAGGATGCGACAATTTTTCAGATTAGGAGAAAAAAAAAGTGTTACTTTAAAGATAATCTTGGCTTTTTTCTCTACAAATTTTTTGCACTGGTCCGTAGCTCTTTCATGTCACCATTGCTTATTTTTCTTCTCTTAACCCTTCTGAAATGTCCATCTCCGCTGCTGAGTTTCCTTAGATGTTCATTTTCAGTATTCTTCCAGTCATATTAATTTTTCTGATATTCTTGTACGTTTTGTTCTTCGTGGATTACTTCTCCCACGTCTGTTTGTTATTGTATTTTTTTCCCGTGTTCCAATTGTCTTTATTTCATCATCCATGTTTTCACCTGCTTCACCATCTATCTTCTGGTTTATCTCCTTACGTACTCCCTTTTTATTTTCTTTTTAGCAGTTTTGAGTGTTGCTAATATTAGTCTGTGTCCTGCTGCTTATCATTCGACAAGTGCCCTCTCATGTGAAAGCATTAGAGCTACATCTTCAATATGAGGTGCTCTTTCTTCCTCATGTCCTGAAGATAGCACTGTTTCACTTGTGTTCAGTTTGTTTCTTTTCTTGTCCCTTCCATCCTATTTTCGCATTCTTGGAATGCTAATTTTATGGTTTTTAATGTCTACTGCCACATGTGCAGATTTTCCTTGATCGTTTAGTATTCGCACAGACACTCCAACAATATCACAGCAACATTCTAAAAATATTACAGTAACACTATCACAATATTAGAGCAACACTGCAGTATTACAGCAACACTGCCACGATGTTACATCAACACTGCCACTACATTACATCAACTGCAACAATAATATTACAACAATTCTCCAACAATATTACATCAACACCCCAACAATATTACATCAACACCCCCCAACAATACTACAACACCCCAACAATACTACATCAACTCTCCAACAATATTACATCAACACCCCTACTATACTACATCGCCACCACAACAATATTACAGCAATTCTCCAACAATATTACATCAACACTCCAACAATATTACATCAACACCTCAACAATATTACATCGAAACCTCAACAATATTGCATCAACACTCCAACAATAGTACATCAACACCCCAACAATATTACATCAACACTTCAACAATTTTACATCAACACTTCAACAATATTACATCGATATCCAACAATTTACATCAACATCTCAACAATATTACATCGATACCGAATAATATTACATCAACACCCCAAAAGTATAACATTAACACCCCAACAATATTACAGCAACACACCAACAACATTATCGCAACCCTCAAACAATATTGCATCGACACTCCAACAGTATTACATCAACACCCCAACAATATCACAGCAACACCCCAACAATACTATCGCAACACTCCAACAATATCACATCAACACTCCAACAATATTACATCAACACTCATACAGTATTACATCAATACGTCAATACCCTCGCAACAACCTTGCACTAACATTACACAGACGAAAAAGCGCAGACAACGCAGACCGACTAACATCTGACCTTTATTGTCCAGATCCTTAATGAGGTCATCAACAGAGATGCCAAATTTGCGGGCCAATAAAATATCTTGCATCAGTCGATACTCTACAACTCTGGTAGCTGCATGAAGGACAATCAAGTACAATAAAACTAATATTAATACAATCATCTTTTAAGTCTATAATTTATTAACTCTTTCCCTTTCTGCTCCTCGTGGAGAATATACCTTCCACAAATGCATTCCAAACCTTCCTGTACCGCGGCGTCCGTACAAGGTCTCTCCATGGTCTTTTTTGTCCCTTTCATTTATGTATATAGCAATCCCCCGGTCTTGGGCTGTACAATTAGCACTTTTTCGATATAACGCTGTTTTTATTTTATGCCATATACCTGTTGTATGCTTTAAAGATTCGATCTTACGCAGTGCGCTAAATTCCATGGAGGCAGGAATATTACTTTCACATGCTCGGCAAGTTCATTCAGGGTTAGGGAATGGCCCAGATTCATTGTCATTATTAGCATAAATGAGGCATGGCCTCAAAATGGAATGCAGTTCTATGGTAATCCGTAACATCGTACAAGAGATCTTAATTGCTGCAAGGTGGTACTTGATGAGAAAAGAAGGTGGCAAAGCAAATCCAGCTCGATTCCTCTTTTTTTATTTTTTATTTTCCTCGAATATCTCCTTCCTCCATTCATCAACTGGCTGTTCCTTCTACATCTGAAGCCAGAAAAACTTTTTCAACACCTACAAAACGTTCTGCTAACCAGTCGTCGGATAATGAAGACAGCTCCGCCGCGACACCTGCAGCCACAAGCGACGGAAATAACACAATTTTGTAAAATTTTTGTAGGTACATTACATACATAATATTTCCTTTGTGTTCAACATTCCTTCAAATTATAGGTGGTTAATAAATGTTGTTAACTTTGTGGTTTGTGTTTTTTATTCACCATTTTCACTTTAAGTTAATGCAGCTTTCTGGACCTCGGCAACGAAACTAATTTGATTTCTATTAATTCTGATTGAGAAATCAATGTTCGTTAAGTGCTTTTTTCATGTTAGCGCTCGATTTTTTAAAGGACAAATTAACATGACTAAGCGGGGATAGCTGTAAGTATAGTTCTTTTTTTCCATGTCTTAATTATCGATTTTATTTCTGTATACAGTCTTTTCATGTTTCGCATTTATCCCTTTTATTTAAGTACCACTGTTTTTCCATATCCTAATTATCCATTTTATCTCAGTACACTCAGTTTTTCCAGGTCTTAATTATCTCTTTTATTTCTGTGCACAGTTTTCCACGTCTTAATTATCCCTTTTATGTCTGTATGCAGTTTTTCCATGTGCTTATTTATCCCTTTTATCTCTGTACACAGTTTTTAAATATCTTAACTATCCCTTTTATTGCTGTTACTCAGTTATTCCATGCCTTTAATTATTCTTTTAGTTTCTGTTACAATTGTTGTTCAATGTGTTTTTGTACTCCTCTAATTCTCTTGCGCTGGGGGTTCCCCGAAGTGAGAACCACCTTATAAAGCTTATCAACTGGTTTTTTCTCATTGTGCGTCTTGACCAAACCATTCACCTTCTCCTAGACTCTTGCTCCAGCGGTACTTGGCCTGCTTCTTTCATCAGCTCCACAGGCTTACTGGGGGCCGGCGAAAACAACAAACGGAGTCATAAAGCACAGAGAGCTCTACAGCAACGGCACGTGCACAGTAGTACATACTAAGTGGGTGCTGGGTTATAGTATCTGTAAAACAGTAAGTTTATAAGTTACATTTCCACCTCTGCTTTTTTCCTTTTTTTAATGTTTTTTTTTTTTTTGGGGGGGGGGGGGGGGCCCACTACCTTTAACGAAGTCTAGGGGCTTGAAACGAACACATTGTTTCTGACATAATTATTATTATATTAATAAAAACATTTTTCTGAAATCCATTAGTTTTTTTTTCCTAGTTTTACCTTTTAGAAGATTGGAGAGGCGCCCCAAAATATCTTAATAGCCTAGGGCCTCCGGAGTTCTTAATCCGGCCATTGGCCTCCACCAAGGAATTCATGGGACTCTTGGCAATATTGGTTTCAGTACCCTTCATATTTTAAATGATCAGGTTACCAGCTTTTGCCCAACCTCATATTAATCTAACTCTTACGACTTCTGAGCCTGGAGAGTAGTGGTCATTATTCTTTCTTGATTTAATCAGTCTTCCGGGAGCTCGACAGTGGAACTGTACCACATTCTTATTCTTTCTCCTTGTCGCTTCTGACGGAATATGGACTGTAGTTGTTCTTAGGGAGTCATCACTGTAGTTGTTCTTAGAGAGCTATCACTGTAGTTGTTCGTAGAGAGTCTCACTGTAGTGTTTGTTCTTTAGTGAGTCATCACTGTAGTTGTTCTTAGAGTGTCATCACTGTTGTTGTTCTTAGAGAGTCATCACTGTAGTTGTTCTTAGAGAGTCATCAACTGTAGTTGTTCTTAGAGAGTATCACTGTAGTTGTTCTTAGAGAGTCATCACTGTAGTTGTTCTGAGAGAGTTCATCACTGTAGTTGTTCTTAGAGAGTCATCACTGTAGTTGTTCTTAGAGAGAGTCATCACTGTAATTGTTGTTAGAGAGTCATCACTGTAATTGTTCTGAGAGAGTCATCACTGTAAAGTTGTTCGTTAGAGAGTCATCACTGTAGTTGTTCTGAGAGAGTCATCACTGTAGTTGTTCTTAGAGAGTCATCATTGTAATTGTTGTTAGAGAGCCATCACTGTAATTGTTTCTTAGAGAGCCAGCATTGTAATTGTTTCGTTAGAGAGCCATCACTGTAATTGTTCTGAGAGAGTCATCACTGTAATTGTTGTTAGAGAGCCATCACTGTTGAGTTGTTCTTAGGAGAGCCATCACTGTAATTGTTCTTAGAGAGCAAAGCACTGTAGCCATCCACTGTAGTTGTTCTTAGGTAGAGAGCACACTGACTCATGCGCACCTTTGCGAAGTATGGAGTAATATTTTAGAACTGTCTCGTGAAGCCTTCACCAAACCTGTGCACGCTACTTACATCGGTGGTTTCAATGCAAGCGGTTTTACCACGAGAGTTGCTAGCACTATGAATAGTACGCCATTTTTTGGTTTGGTTTGGTTGTAAAGACTACCTCTCTTTGCACACTGACAAATCAATCAGTGCTCCAGTCTCTGAGCACAGTGCACGAACTCCGTAACACCGGCGAGAATCCAAAATGTGTGTATATAGGAATCACACATTCTATAAATATTTTTATGGTGTGTGGGTTTCTAATTTAGGAGCTAAAAAAACACAAACAGGACAGATGGAAAAATATAGAGAATATGTGAACTTCAGGAAACAGATGCAAAGACAAAGTGCTAGCAGCAAAACAGAAGTCCTGGGAAGAATTTGGAGAAAAGCTAGAAAAAGATGCACAAGAAAACCAGAAATTGTTCTATAAGACCCTAAAGAACATGAGGAAGGAAAAACAATGCCCTCTCAAATTTATAAAGGACAAGCAAGGCAAATTGCTTACTGCCCCGAAGGAAGTAATGGGAAGATGGAAAGAATATTTCTCAGAACTCTGGATGGTGAGCATGCATCCTCCACCTCCCAATCACCCCACTCCCATCCTCTCACCCCCATCATTATCTCATCCACCTCATCCTCCATCTTCCCCCCATTCTCCCCACCTCATTCCCCTCTCTTCAATCATTACACCCCCTCCCATTAACCTACCCAATTTATCACTCTCACAACCAC
>JAMPIV010018849.1:0-18354 GCA_024509875.1 Oreohelix idahoensis | reverse complement strand
CTGTGCTACTGTTTGCTGTCCAGTTAGGAGGATCTTCGACCGCTGGGCTACTGTTTGCTGTCCAGTTAGCAGGATCTTCCACATCTGGGCTACTGTTTGCTGTCCACTTTGCAGGATCTACGACCTCTGGGTTACTGTTTGCTGTCCAGTTAGCAGGATCTTCCACCTCTGGGCTACTGTTTGCTGTCCAGGTAGCAGGATCTTCGACCTCAGGGCTACTGTTTGCTGTCCAGTATGCAGGATCTTCGACCTCTGGGCTACTGTTTGCTGTCCAGTTAGCAGGATCTTCCACCTCTGGTCTTCTGTTTTCTGTCCAGTTAACAGGATATTTAACCTCTGATCTACAGATTGCTGTCCAGATAACAGGATATTCAACCTCTGTGCTACTGTTTCATGTCCAGTTAGCAGGATCTTCGACATCTGGGCTACTGTTTGCTGTATAATTAGCAGAATTTTCCACACCTGGGCTACTGTTTGCTGTCTAGTTTGCAGGATCTTCCACCTCTGTGTTGTTTGCTGTCCAGTTAGCAGGATCTTCCACCTCTGGTCTACTGTTTGCTGTCCAGTTAGCAGGATCTTCCACCTCTTGGCTACTGTTTGATGTTCATTTAGCATTATCTTCGACATCTAGTCTAGTGTTTACTGTCCAGTTGTTAGCAGGATCTTCCACCTTTGGTCTGCTGTTTGCTGTCAAGTTAGCAGCATATTCGACGTCTGGGCTACTGTTTGCTGTCCAGTTAGCAGGATCTTCGACCTCTGGGCTACGGTTTGCTGTCCAGTTAGCTTGATTGTCGACATCTGGGCTACTGTTTGATGTCCTGTTAGCAGGATCTTCCAACTCTGGGCTACTGTTTGCTGTCCCGTTAGTAGGATCTTCCACCTCTGGGATGTGTGCTGTCCAGTTAGCAGGATCTTCGACATCTGGGATACTGTTTGCTGTCCAGTGTGCAGTATCTTCAACCACGGGGCTACTGTTTGTTTCCAGTTAGCAGGATCTTCGACCTGTGGGCTACTGTTTGCTGTCCAGTATACAGGATCTTCGACCTCTGTGCTACTGTTTGCTGTCCAGTTAGCAGGATCTTCGACCGCTAGGCTACTGTTTGCTGTCCAGTTAGCAGGATCTTCCACATCTGGGCTACTGTTTGCTGTCCACTTTGCAGGATCTTCGACCTCTGGGTTACTGTTTGCTGTCTAGTTAGCAGGATCTTCCACCTCTGGGCTACTGTTTGCTGTCCAGGTAGCAGGATCTTCCACCTCTGGGCTACTGTTTGCTGTCCAGTATGCAGGATCTTCGACCTCTGGGCTACTGTTTGCTGTCCAGTTATCAGGATCTTCCACCTCTGGTCTTCTGTTTTCTGTCCAGTTAACAGGATATTTAACCTCTGATCTACAGCTTGCTGTCCAGATAACAGGATATTCGACCTCTGTGCTACTGTTTCATGTCCAGTTAGCAGGATCTTCGACATCTGGGCTACTGTTTGCTGTCCAATTAGCAGGATTTTCCACACCTGGGCTACTGTTTGCTGTCTAGTTTGCAGGATCTTCTACCTCTGTGTTGTTTGCTGTCCAGTTAGCAGGATCTTCCACCTCTGGTATACTGTTTGCTGTCCAGTTAGCAGGATCTTCCACCTATTGGCTACTGTTTGATGTTCATTTAGCATTATCTTCGACATCTAGTCTAGTGTTTACTGTCCAGTTGTTAGCAGGATCTTCCACCTTTGGTCTGCTGTTTGCTGTCAAGTTAGCAGCATATTCGACGTCTGGTATACTGTTTGCTGTCCAGTTAGCAGGATCTTCCACCTATTGGCTACTGTTTGATGTTCATTTAGCATTATCTTCGACATCTAGTCTAGTGTTTACTGTCCAGTTGTTAGCAGGATCTTGCACCTCTGGTCTGCTGTTTTCTGTCCAGTTAGCAGGATATTCGACCTCTGGATTACTATTTGCTTTCCAGTTAGAAGGATCTTCGACATCTGAGCTACAGGTTGCTGTTCAGTTAGCTTGATTGTCGACATCTGGGCTACTGTTTGATGTCCTGTTAGCAGGATCTTTCGTCTCTGGTCTACTGTTTGCTGTCCAGTTAGCAGGATCTTCCACCTCTTGGCTACTGTTTGCTGTCCAGTTAGCAGGATCTTCGACATCTGGGCTACTGTTTGCTGTCCAGTTAGCAGGATCTTCAACCTCTGGGCTACTGTTTGCTGTCCAGTTAGCAGGATCTTCGACCTATGGGCTACTGTTTGCTGTCCAGTATACAAGATCTTCGACCTCTGTGCTACTGTTTGCTGTCCAGTTAGCAGGATTTTCGACCGCTTGGCTACTGTTTGCTGTCCAGTTAGCTGAATCTTCCACATCTGGGCTACTGTTTGCTGTCCAGTTATCAGGATCTTCCACCTCTGGGATTTTGTTTGCTGTCCAGTTAGCAGGATCTTCCACCTCTGGGCTACTGTTTGCTGTCCAGTTAGCAGGATCTTCGACCTCTGGTCTATTGTTTGCTGTCCAGTTAGCAGGATCTTCGACCTCTGGGCTACTGTTTGCTGTCCAGTTAGCAGGATCTTCCACCTGTGGTCTACTGTTTTCTGTCCAGTTAACAGGATCTTTAACCTCTGATCTACAGCTTGCTGTCCAGATAACAGGATCTTCGACCTCTGTGCTACTGTTTCATGTCCAGTTAGCAGGATCTTCGACATCTGGGCTACTGTTTGCTGTCCAGTTTGCAGGATTTTCCACACCTGGGCTACTGTTTGCTGTCTAGTTTGCAGGATCTTCTACCTCTGTGTTGTTTGCTGTCCAGTTAGCAGGATCTTCCACCTCTGGTATACTGTTTGCTGTCCAGTTAGCAGGATCTTCCACCTATTGGCTACTGTTTGATGTTCATTTAGCATTATCTTCGACATCTAGTCTAGTGTTTGCTGTCCAGTTGTTAGAAAGATCTTCCACATTTGGTCTGCTGTTTGCTGTCAAGTTAGCAGGATCTTCGACCTCTGGGCTACTGTTTGCTGTCCAGTTAGCAGGATCTTCGACCTCTGGGCTACTGTTTGCTGTCCCGTTAGCAGGATCTTCCACCTGTGGTCTACTGTTTTCTGTCCAGTTAACAGGATCTTCGACCTCTGGGCTACTGTTTGCTGTCCAGTTAGCAGGATCTTGCACTTCTGGGATGTTTGCTGTCCAGTTAGCAGGATCTTCGATATCTGGGCTACTGTTTGCTGTCCAGTTAGCAGGATCTTTGACCTCTCGGCTACTGCTTGCTGTCCAGTTAGCAGGATCTTCGACCGCTGGGCTACAGTTTGCGGTAAAATTAGCAGGATCTTCCACCTCTGGTCTACTGTTTTCTGTCCAGTTAACAGGATCTCCAAACTCTGATCTACAGCTTGCTGTCCAGATAACAGTATTTTTGACCTCTGTGCTACTGATCCATGTCCAGTTAACAAGATCTTCGACCTCTGGGCTACTGTTTGCTGTCCAGTTGTTAGCAGGATCTTGCACCTTTGGTCTGCAGTTTGTATTCAAGTTAGCAGCATCTTCGACATCTGGGATACTATTTGCTGTCCAGTTTGCATGATCTTCCACCTCTGGGCTACTGTTTGCTGTCTACTTAGTAGGATCTTCCACCTTTGGGCTACTGGTTGCTGTCCAGTTGTTAGCAGGACCTTCCACCTTTGGTCTGCAGTTTGCTGTCAAGTTAGCAGCATTTTCGACATCTGGGATACTGTTGCTGTCCAGTTTGTAGGATCTTCAACCACGGCGCTTTTGTTTGCTGCCCAGTTATCAGGATCAACGACCTCTGGGCTTCGGTTTGCTGTCCAGTTAGCTTGATCTTCGAGATCTGGGCTACTGTTTGCTGTCCAGTTAGCAGGATCTTCCACCTCTGGGCTACGGTTTGCTGTGCAGTTAGCAGGATCTTCCACCTCTGGGTTGTTTGCTGTCCAGTTAGCAGGATCTTCCACCTCTGGTCTACTGTGTACTGTGTAGTTAGCAAGATCTCTGACCTCTTCTCTACTGTTTGCTGTCCAGTTAGCAGGATCTTCCACCTCTTGGCTGCTGTTTAATGTTAATTTCGCATTATCTTTGACATCTGGACTGCTGTTTGCTGTCCAGTTTTTAGCAGGATCTTCCACTTCTGGGCTACTGTTTGCTGTCCAGTTAGCAGGATCTTCGACCTCTGGGCAACTCTTTGCTGTCCAGTTAGCAGGATATTCGACCTCTGGACTACTGTTTGCTGTCCTGTTAGCAGGATCTTCTACCTCTGGTCTACTGTTTTCTGTCAAGTTAACAGGATCTTCAACCTCTGATCTACAGCTTGCTGTCCAGATAACAGGATCTTCGACCTCTGTGCTACTGTTTCATGTCCAGTTAACAAGATTTTCGACCTCTGGGCTACTGTTTGCTGTCCAGTTGTTAACAGAATCTTCCACCTTTGGTCTGCAGTTTGCAGTCAAGTTAGCAGAACCTTCGACATCTAGGATACTGTTTGCTGTCTAGTTTGCAGGATCTTCAACCAAGAGGCTATTGTTTGCTGCCCAGTAAGCAGGATCTTCAACCTCGGGGCTACGGTTTTCTGTCCAGTTAGCAGGATCTTCGACATTTAGTCTACTGATTGCTCTCCAGTTAGCAGGATCTTCGACTTCTGGGCTACTGTTTCCTGTCCAGTATGAAGCACAATCGACATTCGGGCTACTGTTTTCTGTCTACTTAGCAGGATCTTCCACCTCTGAGCTACTGTTTGCTTTCCAGTTAGCAGGATCTTCGACCTCTGGGTTATTGCTTGCTGTCCAGTTAGCAGGATCTTCGACCTCTGGGCTACTGTTTGCTTTCCAGTTAGCAGGATCTTCGACCTCGGGACTACTGTTTGCTGTCCAGTTAGCAGGATCTTCCACCTCTGGGCTGTTTGCTGTCCAGTTAGCAGAATCGTTGACTTCTGGGCTACTGTTTGATGTCCAGTCAACAAGATCTTCGACCTCTGGGCTACTGTTTGCTGTCCGGTTGTTAGCAGGATCTTCCACATTTGGTCTGCAGTTTGATGTCAAGTTAGCAGCATCTTCGACATCTGGGCTACTGTTTGCTGTCCAGTGTGCAGTATCTTCAACCACCGGGCTACTGTTTGTTTCCAGTTAGCAGGATCTTCCACCTCTGGTCTACTATTAGCTTTCCAGTTAGCAGGATCTTCGACCTGTGGGCTACTGTTTGCTGTCCAGTATACAGGATCTTCGACCTCTGTGCTACTGTTTGCTGTCCAGTTAGCAGGATCGTCCACCTCTGATCTACTGTTTTCTGTCCAGTTAACAGGATCTTAAACCTCTGATCTACAGCTTGCTGTGCAGATTACAGGATCTTCGACCTGGTGCTACTGTTTCATGTCAAGTTTCAGGATCTTAACCACGGGGCTAATGTTTGCTACCCAGTTAGCAGGATCTTCGACCTCTGGGCTACGGTTTGCTGTCCAGTTAGCAGGATCTTCTAAATCTGGACTACTGTTTGCTGTCCAGTTTGCAGGATCTTCCACCAGTGGGCTACTGTTTGCTGTCAAGTTCGCAGGATCTTCCACCTCTGGGTTGTTTGCTGTCCAGTTAGCAGGATCTTTCATCTCTGGTCTATTGTTTGCTGTCCAGTTAGCCGGATCTCCGACCTCTTCTGTACTGTTTACTGTCCAGTTAGCAGGATCTTCCACCTCTTGGCTACTGTTTGATGTTCATTTAGCATTATCTTCGACATCTGGACTACTGTTTGCTGTCCAGTTGTTAGCAGGATCTTTAACCTTTAATCTGCTGTTTGCTGTCAAGTTAGCAGCATCTTCGACGTCTGGGCTACTGTTTGCTGTCCAGGTAGCAGGATCTTCGACCTCTGATCTACCGTTTGCTGTCCAGTATGCAGGATCTTAGATCTCCGGACTAATGTTTTCGGTCCATTTACCACGATTTTTTACCTCTGTACTACTGTTTGCTGTCCAGTTAGCAGGATCTTCCACAACTGGGCTACTGTTTCCTTTCCAGTTTGCTCAATCTTCGACATCTCGGCTATTTTTGCTGTGCAGTTAGCAGGATTTTCGACCTCTTGGTCACTGTTTGCTGTCTAGTTAGCAGGATCTTCCACCTCTTGACTACTGTTTGCTATCCAGTTAGAATGATCTTCGACATCTGTGCTACTGTTTGCTGTTCAGTTAACAGGATCTTCGACCTCTGATCTACAGCTTGCTGTCCAGATAACAGGATCTTCGACCTCTGTGCTACGGTTTGATGTCCAGGTAACAAGATATTCGACCTCTGGGCTACTGTTTGCTGTCCAGTTGTTAGCAGGATCTCCCACCTTTGGTCTGCAGTTTGATGTAAAGTTAGCAGCATCTTCGACATCTGGGCTACTGTTTGCTGTCCAGTGTGCAGTATCTTCAACCACGGGGCTACTGTTTGTTTCCAGTTAGCAGGATCTTCGACCTGTGGGCTACTGTTTGCTGTCCAGTTAGCAGGATCTTCGACCTCTGTGCTACTGTTTGCTGTCCAGTTAGCAGGATCTTCGACCTCTGGGCTACTGTTTGCTGTCCAGTTAGCAGGATCTTCCACCTCTGGGCTACTGTTTGCTGTCCAGTTAGCAGGATCTTCGACCTCTGGGTTACTGTTTGCTGTCCAGTTAGCAGGATCTTCGACCTCTGGGTTACTGTTTGCTGTCCAGTTAGCAGGATCTTCGACCTCTGGGTTACTGTTTGCTGTCCAGTTAGCAGGATCTTCGACCTCTGGGCTACTGTTTGCTGTCCAGTTAGCAGGATCTTCGACCTCTGGGCTACTGTTTGCTGTCCAGTTAGCAGGATCTTCGACCTCTGGGCTACTGTTTGCTGTCCAGTTAACAGGATCTTCGACCTCTGTGCTACTGTTTGCTGTCCAGTTAACAGGATCTTCGACCTCTGGGCTACTGTTTGCTGTCCAGTTAGCAGGATCTTCGACATCTGGGCTACTGTTTGCTGTATAATTAGCAGAATTTTCCACACCTGGGCTACTGTTTGCTGTCTAGTTTGCAGGATCTTCCACCTCTGTGTTGTTTGCTGTCCAGTTAGCAGGATCTTCCACCTCTGGTCTACTGTTTGCTGTCCAGTTAGCAGGATCTTCCACCTCTTGGCTACTGTTTGATGTTCATTTAGCAATATCTTCGACATCTAGTCTAGTGTTTATTGTCCAGTTGTTAGCAGGATCTTCCACCTTTGGTCTGCGGTTTGCTGTCAAGTTAGCAGCATATTCGACGTCTGGGCTACTGTTTGCTGTCCAGTTAGCAGGACCTTCGACATCTGGACTACTGTTTTATTTCCTGTTAGCAGGATCTTCCAACTCTAGGCTACTGTTTGCTGTCCCGTTAGTAGGATCTTCCACCTCTGGGATGTTTGCTGTCCAGTTAGCAGGATCTTTCGTCTCTGGTCTACTGTTTGCTGTCCAGCTAACAGGATCTTCGATCTCTGGGCTACTCTTTGCTGTCCAGTTAGCAGAATCTTCGATATCTAAGCTACTGTTTGCTGTCCAGTTAGCAGGATCTTCGACCGCTGGGCTACAGTGTGCTGTCCAGTTAGCAGGATCTTCCACCTCTGGGCTACTGTTTGCTGTCCAGTTAGCAGGATCTTCTACCTCTGGGCTACTGTTTGCTGTCCAGTTAACAGGATCTTCGACCTCTGGTCTACTGTTTGCTGTCCAGTTAACAGGATCTTCGACCTCTGGGCTACTGTTTGCTGTCCAGTTAGCTGGATCTTCGACCTCTGGGCTACTGTTTGCTGTTCAGTTAGAAGGATCTTCCACATATAGGCTATTGTTTGCTCTCCAGTTTGCAGGATCTTCTACCATTGGGCTACTGTTTGCTGCCCAGTATGCAGGATCTTTGATCTCCGCACTTATGTTTGCTGTCCAGTTAGCAGGATCTTCCACCTCTGGGCCACTGGTTGCTGTCCAGTTAGCAAAATCTTCCACTTCTGGGCTACTGTTTGCTGTCCAGTTAGCAGGATCTTCGACGTCTGGGCTACTGTTTGCTGTCCAGTTAGCAGGATCTTCCACCTCTGGGCTACTGTTTGCTGTCCAGTTAGCAGGATCTTCCACCTCTGGGCTACTGTTTGCTGTCCAGTTAGCAGGATCTTCGACCTCTGGGCTACTGTTTGCTGTCCAGTTAGGAGGATCTTCGACCTCTGGGCTACTGTTTGCTGTCCAGTTAGCAGGATCTTCGACCTCTGGGCTACTGTTTGCTGTCCAGTTAGCAGGATCTTCCACCTCTGGGCTACTGTTTGCTGTCCAGTTAGCAGGATCTTTCAACTCTGGGCTACTGTTTGCTGTCCAGTTAGCAGGATCTTCGACCTCTCATCTACTGTTTGCTGTCCAGTATGCAGGATCTTCGATCTCTGGGCTACTGTTTGCTGTCCAGTTAGCAGTATATTCCACCTCTGGGCTGTTTGCTGTCCAGTTAGCAGGATCTTCCACCTCTGGGCTACTGTTTGCTGTCCAGTTAGCAGGATCTTCGACCTCTGATCTACTGTTTGCTGTCCAGTTAACAGGATCTTCGACCTCTGGGCTACTGTTTGCTGTCCAGTTAGCAGGATCTTCGATCTCTTGTCTACAGTTTGCTGTCCAGTTAGCAGATCTTTCACCTCTGGGCTATTGTGTGCTGTCCAGTTAGCAGGATCTTCGACCTCTGGGCTACTGTTTGCTGTCCAGTTAGCAGGATCTTCCACCTCTGGTCTACTGTTTGCTGTCCAGTTAGCAGGATCTTCCACCTCTGGTCTACTGTTTGCTGTCCAGTTAGCAGGATCTTCGACCTCTGGGCTACTGTTTGCTGTCCAGTTAGCAGGATCTTCCACCTCTGGTCTACTGTTTGCTGTTCAGTTAATAGTATCTCCGCCCCCTGCCCTACTGTTTGCTGTCCAGTTCGCAGGATCTTCCACTTCTGGGTTACTGTTTTTATGTCCAGTTAGCAGGATCTTCCACCTCTTGGCTCTACTGTTTGCTGTCCAGTTAGCAGGATCTTCACCTCTCTGGGACTGTTTGCTGTCCAGTTAGCAGGATCTTCGACCTCTGGAGTACTGTTTGCTGTCCAGTTAGCAGGATCTTCGACCTCTTGGCTAGTGTTTGCTGTCCAGTTAGCAGGATCTTTGACCTCTGGGCTACTGTTTGCTGTCCAGTTAGCAGGATCTTCGACCGCTGGGCTACTGTTTGCTGTCCAGTTAGCAGGATCTTCCACCTCTGCGTTGTTTGCTGTCCAGTTAGCAGGATCTTCCACCTCTGGTCTACTGTTTGCTGTCCAGTTAGCAGGATCTTAGATCTGTGGGCTACTGTTTGCTGTCCAGTATACAGGATCTTCGATCTCTTTTCTACTGTTTGATATCCAGTTAACAAGATCTTCGACCTCTGGGCTACTGTTTGCTGTCCAGTTGTTAGCAGGATCTTCCACCTTTGGTCTACTGTTTGCTGTCCAGTTAGCAGGATCTTCGACCTCTGGGCTACTGTTTGCTGTCCAGTTAGCAGGATCTTCGACTACAGGGCTACTGTTTGCTGTCCAGTTAGCACGATTTTTGTCCTCTGGTCTACTGTTTGCTGTCCAGTTAGCAGGATCTTCCACCACTGGGCTACTGCTTGCTGTCCAGATAGAAGAATTTTCGACATCTGGGCTACCGTTTGCTGTCCAGTTAGCAGGATCTTCCACCTCTGGGCTACTGTTTGCTGTCCAGTTAGCATGATCTTCCACACCTGGGCTTCTGTTTGCTGTCCAGTTAGCAGGACCTTTGACTTCTGGGCTACTGTTTGCTGTCCAGTTAACAGAATCGTCGACCTCTAGTCTACTGTTTGCTTTCCAGTTAACAGGATCTTCGACCTCTGGGCTACGGTTTGCTGTCCAGTTAGCAGGATCTTCGACTTCTGGTCTACAGTTTTCTGTTCAGTTAGCAGGATCTTAGACCGTTGGGCTACTGTTTGCTGTCCAGTTAGCAGGATCTTCCACTTTAGAGCTAATGTTTGCTGTCCAGTTAGCTTGATTTTTTCCCTCTGTCCTCTGGTCTACTGTTTGTTTGCTATCCAGTTAGCATGATCTTCGACATCTGTGCTACTGTTTGCTGTCCAGTTAGCAGGATCTTCGACCTCTGGGCTACTGTTTGCTGTCCAGTTAGAAGGGTCTTCCACATCTGGGCTACTGTTTGCTGTCCCGTTTGCAGGATCTTCGACCTCTGGGCTACTGTTTGCTGTCAAGTTAGCAGGATCTTTCACTTCTGCGCTACTGTTTGCTGTCCAGTTAGCAGGATCTTCGACCTCTGGGCTACTGTGTGCTGTCCAGTTAGCAGAATCTTCGACCGCTGGGCTACTGTTTGCTGTCCAGTTAGCAGGATCTTCCACCTCTGGGCTACTGTTTGCTGTCCAGTTAGCAGGATCTTCGACCTCTGGGCTACTGTTTGCTGTCCCGTTAGCAGGATCTTCGACCTCTGGACAACTGTTTGCTGTCCAGTTAGAAGGATCTTCGACCTCTGGGCTACTGTTTGCTGTCCAGTTAGCAGGATCTTCGACATCTGGTCTGGATTGCTTTCCACAGGATCTTCCATCTACTACTTTTTCTGTCCAGTTAACAATCTTCCAAACTCTAGACTACTGTTTGCTGTCCAGTTAACAGGATCTTCGACCTCTGGTCTACTGTTTGCTGTCCAGTTAGCAGGATCTTCCACTTATGGGCTACCGTTTGCTGTCCAGTTAGCAGGACCCTTGACCTCTGGGCTACTATGTGCTGTTCAGTTAGCAGGATCTTCGACATCTGGTCTACTGTTTGCTTTCCAGTTAGCAGGATCTTCCACCTTTGGGCTACTGTTTGCTGTCCAGTTAGCAGGATCTTCGACTCTGGGCTACTGTTTGCTGTCCAGTTAGCAGGATCTTCCACCTCTGGGCTACTGTTGGCTGTCCAGTTAGCAGGATCTTCGACCTCTGAACTGCTGTTTGATGTCCAGTTAGCAGGATCTTCCACCTCTGGGCTGTTTGCTGTCCAGTTAGTAGGATCTTTGACATCTGGGCTAATGTTTGCTATCCAGTTAGCAGGATCTTCGACCGCTGGGCTACTGTTTGCTGTCCAGTTAGCAGGATTTTCCACTTCTGGGCTACTGTTTGCTGTATAGTTAGCAGGATCTTCGACCTCTGGGCTACTGTTTGCTGTACAGTTAGCAGGATCTTCGACCTCTGGGCTACTGTTTGCTGTCCAGTTAGCAGGATCTCCACCTCTGGGCTACTGTTTGCTGTCCAGTTAGCAGGATCTTCCCTCTGGGCTACTGTTTGCGAGTCCAGTTAGCAGAATCTTCCACCTCTGGGCTACTGTTTGCTGTCCAGTTAGCAGGATCTTACACTTTTGTTCTACAGTTTGCTGTCCATTTAGCAGGATCTTCGACCTCTCTGCTAACTGTTTTGCTGTCCAGTTAGCAGGATCTCGTCCTATGGGCTACTTTTTGCTGTCCAGTTAGCAGGATCTTCGACCTCTGGGCTACTGTTTGCTGTCCAGTTAGCAGGATCTCGACCTCTGGGCTACTGTTTGCTGTCCAGATAACATGATCATCGACCTCTGTGCTACTGTTTGATGTCCAGTTAGCAGGATCTTCGACCTCTGGGCTACTGTTTGCTGTCCAGTTAGCAGAATCTTTCACCTCTGGGCTACTGTTTGCTGTCCAGTTAGCAGGATCTTCGACCTCTGTGCTACTGTTTTCTGTCCAGTTAACAGGATCTTCGACCTCTGTGCTACTGTTTGATGTCCAGTTAGCAGGATCTTCGACCAGGATCTTCGTCCACCTCAGGGGCTACAGTTTTGCTGTCCAGTTAGCAGGATCTTCGACCTCTTATCTACTGTTTGCTGTCCAGTTAGCAGCATCTTCGATCGCTGGGCTACTGTTTTCTGTCCAGTTTGCAGGATCTTCCACCGTCTGGGCTACTGTTTGCTGTCCAGTTAGAAGGATCTTCGACCTCGGGCTAATGTTTGCTGTCCAGTTAGCAGGATCTTCGACCTCTGGGCTACTGTTTGCTGTCCAGTTAGCAGGATCTTCGACCTCTGGGCTACTGTGTGCTGTCCAGTTAGCAGGATCTTCGACTTCTGGGCTACTGTTTGCTGTCCAGTTAGCAGGATCTTCCACCTCTGGGCTACTGTTTGCTGTCCAGTTAGCAGGATCTTCGACCTCTGGGCTACTGTTTGCTGTCCAGTTAGCAGGATCTTCGACCTCTGGGCTACTGTTTGCTGTCCAGTTAGCAGGATCTTCGACATCTGGGCTACTGTTTTCTGTCCAGTTAGCAGGATCTTCTACCACTGGGCTACTGTTTGCTGTCCAGTTAGCAGGATCTTCCACGTCTGGGCTACTGTTTGCTGTCTACTTAGCAGGATCTTCCACCTCTGGGCTACTGTTTGCTTTCCAGTTAGCAGGATCTTCGACCTGTGGGCTACTGTTTGCTGTCCAGTATACAGGATCTTCGACCTCTGGGCTACTGTTTGCTGTCCAGTTAGCAGGATCTTCGACCTCTGGGCTACTGTTTGCTGTCCAGTATGCAGGATCTTCGACCTCTGGGCTACTGTTTGCTGTCCAGTTAGCAGGATCTTTGACCTCTGGGCTACTGTTTGCTGTCCAGTTAGCAGGATCTTTGACCTCTGGGCTACTGTTTGCTGTCCAGTTAGCAGGATCTTCCACCTCTGGGCTACTGTTTGCTGTCCAGTTAGCAGGATCTTCGACCTGTGGGCTACTGTTTGCTGTCCAGTTAGCAGGATCTTCGACCTCTGGGCTACTGTTTGCTGTCCAGTTAGCAGGATCTTCCACCTCTGGGCTACTGTTTGCTGTCCAGTTAGCAGGATCTTCTACTTCTGGGCTACTGTTTGCTGTCCAGTTAACAGGATCTTTGACCTCTGGGCTACTGTTTGCTGTCCAGTTAGCAGGATCTTCGACCTCTGGGCTACTGTTTGCTGTCCAGTTAGCAGGATCTTCAACCTCTGGGCTACTGTTTGCTGTCCAGTTAGCAGGATCTTCGACCTCTGGGCTACTGTTTGCTGTCCAGTTAGCAGGATCTTCCACCTCTGGGCTACTGTTTGCTGTCCAATTAGCAGGATCTTCGACCTCGTGTCTACTGTTTGCTGTCCAATTAGCAGGATCTTCGACCTCTGGGCTACTGTGTGCTGTCCAGTTAGCAGGATCTTCGACATATAGGCTATTGTTTGCTGTCCAGTTAGCAGGATCTTCTACCATTGGGCTACTGTTTGCTGTCCAGCTGGCGGGATCTTCGACATCTGGGCTACTGTTTGCTGTCCAGTATACAAGATCTTCGACCTCCGGGCTACTGTTTGCTGTCCAGAATGCAGGAACTTTGATCTCCGCGATTATGTTTGCTGTCCAGTTAGTAGGATCTTCGACCTCTGTGCCACTGTTTGCTGTCCAGTTAGCAGGATCTTCCACCACTGGGCTGCTATCTGCTGTCCAGTTAGCAGGATGTTCAACTACTTGACTACTGTTTGCTATTTAGTTAGCATGATCTTCCACATCTGTGCTACTGTTTGCTGTCCAGTTAGCAGGATCTTCCACCTCTGGGCTACAGTTTGCTGTCCAGTTAGCAGGATCTTCGACCTGTGGGCTACTGTTTGCTGTCCAGTATAAAGAATCTTCGACCTCTGTGATACTGTTTGCTGTACAGTTAGCAGGATCATCGACCGCTGGTCTACTGTTTGCTGTCCAGTTATCAGGATCTTCCACATCTGGGCTACTGTTTGCTGTCCACTTTGCAGGATCTTCTACCTCTCGGCTTTTGTTTGCTGTCCAGGTAACGGGATCATCGACCTCTGGACTACCGTTATCTGTAAATTTAGCAGGATCTTCGACCTCTGGGCTACTGTTTGCTGTCCAGTTAGCAGGATCTTCGACTTCTGGGCTACTGTTTGCTGTCCAGTATGCCGGATCTTCGATCTCCGCGCTTATGTTTGCTGTCCAGTTAGCAGAATCGTCGACCTCTGGGCTACTGTTTGCTGTCCAGTTAGCAGGATCTTCGACATCTGGACTACTGTTTTCTGTCCAGTTAGCAGGATCTTCTACCACTGGGCTACTGTTTGCTGTCGAGTTAGTTGGATCTTCGACCTCTGGGATACTGTTTGCTGTCCAGTATACAGGATCTTCAACCACGGGGCTACTGTTTGCTGTCCAGTTAGCAGGATCTTTCACCACTGGGCTGTTTGCTGTCCAGTTAACAGGATCTTCGACTTCTGGGCTACTGTTTGCTGTCCAGTTAGCAGGATCTTCGACTTCTGGGCTACTGTTTGCTGTCCAGTATGCAGGATCTTCCACCACTGGGCTACTGATTGCTGTCCAGTTTGCTGAATCTTCGACATCTGGGCTACTCTATGCTGTCCAGTATGCAGGATCTTCGACCTCTGGGCTACTGTTTGCTGTCCAGTTAGCAGGATTTTCGACATCTGGGCTACTGTTTTCTGTCCAGTTAGCAGGATCTTCTACCACTGGGCTACTGTTTGCTGTCCCGTTAGCAGGATCTTCCGCCTGTAGTCTACTGTATTCTGTCCAGTTAAGAGGATCTTCGACCTCTGATCTACAGCTTGCTGTCCAGATACAGGATCTTCGACCTCTGTGCTACTGTTTCATGTCCAGTTACCATGATCTTCGACATCTGGGCTACTGTGTGCTGTCCAGTTTTTTAATCTTCGACATCTGGGCTACTCTATGCTGTCCAGTTAGCATTATCTTCGACATCTGTGCTACTGTTTGCTATCCAGTTAGCATGATCTTCTACATCTGTGCTACTGTTTGCTGTCCAGTTAGCAGAATCTTCCACCTCTGGGCTACTGTTTGCGGTCCAGTTAGCAGGATCTTCGACCTCAGGGCTACTGTTTGCTGTTTCGTGAGCAGAATCTTCCACCTGTGGTCTACTGTTTTCTGTCCAGTTAAGAGGATCTTCGACCTCTGATCTACAGCTTGCTGTACAGATAACAGGATCTTCGACCTCTATGCTACTGTTTGATGTCCAGTTAACAAGATCTTCGACCTCTGGGCTACTGTTTGCTGTCCAGTATACAGGATCTTCGACCTCCGGGCTACTGTTTGCTGTCCAGTTAGCAGGATCTTTCATCTCTGGACTGTTTGCTGTCCAGTTAGCAGGATCTTCGACTTCTGGGCTACTGTTTGCTGTCTAGTATGCAGGATCTTAGATCTCCGGGATTATGTTTGCTGTCCAGTTAGCAGGATCTTCGACCTCTGGGCTACTGTTTGCTGTCCAGTTAGCAGGATCTTCCACCTCTGGTCTACTGTTTGCTGTCCAGTTAGCAGGATCTTCGACCTCTTGTCTACTGTTTGCTGTCCAGTTAGCAGGATCTTCGACCTCTGGGCTACTGTTTGCTGTCCAGTTAACAGGATCTTCGACCTCTGGGCTACTGTTTGCTGTCCAGTTAGCAGGATCTTCGACCTCTGGGCTACTGTTTGCTGTCCAGTTAGCAGGATCTTCGACGTCTGGGCTACTGTTTGCCGTCCAGTTAGCAGGATCTTCGACATCTCGGCTACTGTTTGCTGTCCAGTTAGCAGGATCTTCAACCTCTGGGCTACTGTTTGCTGTCCAGTTAGCAGGATCTTTGACCTCTGGGCTACTGTTTGCTGTCCAGTTAGCAGGATCTTCCACCTCTGGGCTACTGTTTGCTGTCCAGTTAGCAGGATCTTCCACTACTGGTCTACAGTTTAGTGTCTAGTTAGCAGGATCTTTGACCTCTGCGCTACTGTTTGCTGTCCAGTTAGCAGGATCTTCGACCTCTGGTCTACTCTTTGCTGTCCAGTTAGCAAGATTTTCCAGCTCTGGGCTATTGTTTGCTGTCCAGTTAGCAGGATCTTCGACCTCTGGGCTACTGTTTGCTGTCAAGTTAGCAGGATCTTCGATCTCTGGGCTACTGTTTGCTGTCCAGTTAGCAGGATCTTCCACCTCTGATCTACTTTTTACTGTCCAGTTAGCAGGATCTTCCACTTCTGGGCTACAGTTTGCTGTCCAGTTAGCAGGATCTTCCACCTCTGTGCTACTGTTTGCTGTCCAGTTAGCAGGATCTTCGACCGCTGGGCTACTGTTTGCTGTCCAGTTAGCAGGATCTTCCACCTCTGGGCTACTGTTTGCTGTCCAGTTAGCAGGATCTTCCACATCTGGGCTACTGTTTGCTGTCCAGTTAGCAGGATCTCTGACCTCTATGCTACTGTTTGCTGTCTACGTAGCAGGATCTTCGACTTCTGGGGGCTACTGTTTGCTGTCCAGTTAGCAGGATATTCGACCTATGGGCTACTGTTTGCTGTCCAGTATGCAGGATCTTCGACCTCTGGTCTACTGTTTGCTGTCCAGTTAGCAGGATCTTCTACTGTTTGCTGTCCAGTTAGCAGGATCTTCGACCTCTGGTCTACTGTTTGCTGTCCAGTTAGCAGGATCTTCGACCTCTGGTCTACTGTTTGCTGTCCAGTTAGCAGGATCTTCTACCTCTGGGCTACTGTTTGCTGTCCAGTTAGCAGGATCTTCCACCTCTGGGCTACTGTTTGCTGTCCAGTTAGCAGGATCTTCCACCTCTGTGCTACTGTTTGCTGTCCAGTTAGCAGGATCTTCCACCTCTGGGCTGTTTGCTGTTCACTTAGCAGGATCTTCCACATCTGATCTACAGTTTGCTGTCCAGTTAGCAGGATCTCTGCCCTCTATGCTACTGTTTGCTGTCTACTTAGCAGGATCTTTCACTTCTGGTCTACAGTTTGCTGTCCAGTTAGCACGATCTTCAACCTCTGTGCTGTTTGCTGTCCAGTTAGCAGGATCTTTGACCTCTGGGCTATTGTTTGCTGTCCAGTTAGCAGGATCTTCGACCTCTGGTCTACTGTTTGCTGTCCATTTAACAGGATCTTCGACCTCTGGTCTACTGTTTGCTGTCCAGTTAGCAGGATCTTCTACCTCTGGGCTACTGTTTGCTGTCCAGTTAGCAGGATCTTCGACCTCTGGTCTGTTTCCTGTCCAATTAGCAGGATCTTCGACCTGTGGGCTACTGTTTGCTGTCCAGTTAGAAGATCTTCGACCTCTGGGCTGCTGTATGCTGTCTAGTTAGCAGGATCTTCGATCTCTGGGCTACTGTTTGCTGTCCAGTTAGCAGGATCTTCCACTTCTGATCTACTTTTTACTGTCCAGTTAGCAGGATCTTCCACCTCTGGGCTGTTTGCTGTCCAGTTAGCAGGATCTTCTACCTCTGGGCTACTGTTTGCTGTCCAGTTAGCAGGATCTTCGACCTCTGGGCTACTGTTTGCTGTCCAGTTAGCAGGATCTTCGACCTCTGGGCTACTGTTTGCTGTCCAGTTAGCAGGATCTTCGACCTCTGGTCTGTTTCCTGTCCAATTAGCAGGATCTTCGACCTCTGGGCTACTGTTTGCTGTCCAGTTAGCAGGATCTTCCACCTCTGGGCTACTTTTTACTGTCCAGTTAGCAAGATATTCCACTTCTGTTCTACAGTTTGCATTCCAATTAGCAGGATCTTCCACCTCTGGTCTACTGTTTGCTGTCCAGTTAGCAGGATCTTCGACCTCTGGTCTACTGTTTGCTGTCCAGTTAGCAGGATCTTCCACCTCTGTGCTGTTTGCTGTTCACTTAGCAGGATCTTCCACATCTGATCTACAGTTTGCTGTCCAGTTAGCAGGATCTTCGCCCTCTATGCTACTGTTTGCTGTCTACTTAGCAGGATCTTTCACTTCTGGTCTACAGTTTGCATTCCAATTAGCACGATCTTCAACCTGTGTACAATTTGCTGTCCAGTATGCAGGATCTTTGAAATCTGGGCTATTGATTTGCTGTCCAGTTAGCAGGATCTTCGACCTCTGGTCTACTGTTTGCTGTCCATTTAACAGGATCTTCGACCTCTGGTCTACTGTTTGCTGTCCAGTTAGCAGGATCTTCTACCTCTGGGCTACTCTTTGCTGCCCTGTTAGCAGGATCTTCGACCACTGGTCTGTTTCCTGTCCAATTAGCAGGATCTTCGACCTCTGGGCTACTGTTTGCTGTCCAGTTAGAAGATCTTCGACCTCTGGGCTGCTGTGTGCTGTCTAGTTAGCAGGATCTTCGAACGCTGGGCTACTGTTTGCTATTTAGTTAGCAGGATCTTAGACTTCTCTTCAACAGTTTGCTGTCCAGTTAGCACGATCTTCCAGCTCTGGGCTGTTTGCTTTCCAGTTAGCAGGATCTATGCCCTCTGCGCTACTGTTTGCTCTCCAGTTAGCAGGATCTTCGACTTCTGGTCTACAGTGTGCTTTCCAATTAGCAGGATCTTCAGCCTCTGGGCGATTTGCTGACCAGTTAGATGGATCTTCGACCTCTGGGCTACTGTTCACTGTCAAGTTAGCAGGATCTTCGATCT